>CAKAOI010050807.1:0-16379 GCA_916701655.1 Sebastiscus albofasciatus
TCTCTCTCTCCCTGTGACGTCACAGCCCTGTCCCCGCCCCCCCTGTAGTGTGGATGGTCCTGTAGTGGTAGCTCTCTCTGTATCTCTGTATCTCTGCAGCTCCTCTCTTCTCTCACCGCCTCCCTTCATCCAGCAGCTGATTCCGTCCGTCTCTAGTAAACAGCAGTTAAACCGGTAACCGGTAACCGGAGAGAGAGCGGAGGAAACACGAGGCTTCATGTTTCTAATCTGTCAGAAGTGAAGGTGAGGAGGCGTTCTGATTGATTATTGATTATTGATTGATTTAGTTGTTGGTGCATGTTGGTGGAGAGAGTCTGCAGACAGAGCTGATAACTGATCACTCATCGATAACTGGATTAAACAACACTTTGCATGCTGTTGGTGGTCGGCTGTCTCCGGCTGTCTCCGGGTGTCTCCGGGTGTCTCCGGCTGCAGCAGCTCCGGTAACTTCTATTGTGTTGTTGTGATCTCTGTTGGAGCTCCATGCAGCGACCTGCTCCTCTCCCTGAGCCGCTGGATGAGGCTCTCTGTGCGGCTGCAGCTGCAGACCTCTCCGGTCCGGTCCAGTCCGGTCAGCAGCAGCTCCGGTACCGGTCTGGTCCGGTCCGGTCAGCAGCAGCTCCGGTCCGCTCCGTGCTGCGACACCCAACCTGACTGTCATTATCATGCACGGCTGTGCGTGTTGTGGTGTAATGCAGAGTGCAGTAGGCCAGCGTGCTCCTCACAGACGCACATTGTTCTGTGTCTGCGCGTGCGCGATTGAGAGATGAGCTTGCGTGTATGTGTGTGTGTGTGATGCGGAATGACCATGCACCCGCACACAGTGAGGAACAATCGGTGGCGCGTGCCATGCATTGAAACAGTGGCCTCTCATTTGAATGGACCATTATGACGTATGATGGAGGAAGAGGAGGAAGAGGAGGAGGAGGAGAGCAGCATGTACTGTAGCACCAGGAACAAAAACATTAAACTGATATTTATAATTAGGCATATAATATGTTATGATATAGATAGATAGATGATAGATGATAGATAGTTCTTTGTGATGGATGGCTTTCCTTGCTAGATTGATCAATAAGGGGGTTTCTGAGTAGTTTACACAACACAAGTGTTTGTCATCCAATCGCCAAAAAATGCCAATTCTTGCAGAAATCTCCAAAATGTCAAAAGTTTGTTTGACACCAAATCACAGCATGTCTTCTTCTCTGGTGTTCCTCAAGGTCTTGGTGTCTTAATGTGGTATTCTGGAGGGATTATTGATCATTGTTATTGATTCTCCAGTGGTAAAAAATGGTTAAATTTAGCACCAAATCCGAGGAACAAATGGAATCAACCCAAAAAAATTGCTACAGCTACTTCTGAGACATAATAGAGCCTGGAGATGACCATCATATACGGCTATTATAATGTTTTAAACACTTATACACTTTCACTATTTATTTTAAAGGGGACACATCAGCTCATTATCAGGTTCATACTTGTATTTTGTGTTTCTACTAGAACATATATACATGCTTTAATGTTCAAAAAACACCTTATTTTTCTTATGCTGTCCGTCTGAATATACCTGTATTCACGCTCTGTCTGAAACGCTCCGTTTTAGTGCATTTCAACAGATTGCGTTGCTAAGCAATAGTTTCGGTCCATGTGTACTTCCTGTCAGCTGATCGTCATTCACATGCACTGCAACAGGAAATAAACTGGGAAACATTTAGTATGTTTATGTTTAAAACTATGTAATGGTCCAAATATTGTATATTTGTGACATCACAAATGGACAGAATTCCTTACGTCTTGTTTCAAACGCACAGTTTCTGAATACGGGCTGCTGTGTGTTTCTCCATGGATTGAGTGTTTTGATACTTTCACAGTATTTATATATCATTTAAACCTGCTTTATAATATAAAAGACATGAAAATCTCACTTTTTACAATATGGGACCTTTAAATAATTTATTCATGGTTATTTCTGATTTATAACTAGATCAACTTGACACACAGTGCTGAGCTGCATCTCAGATTAATCTCCAGGTTCCACCTTTCAGATGATGTTCACCACTTCTATGTGACATCTATCTCCCCCTAAAGACCCCATAAAGACCCCCTGGACCCCTTAAAGAAGACTAGAACGGGTCTATGGTGGGTCTCAGAGGGATAATAGCAAAGATTCCTGAGTATGCTATAGAATACTCACCGGGGATTTTCGAGGGCTGCAGCAATTTCTGTCCACTTGTTTCTCAACAGTGTTTCTTCAGGAACAGGATGTGACATCATCTCTAAAGGAATCTAGTTGTAGTCTTGTAAATAGTGACCATGCAAGATCATGGATGGATAGAGAGAACTGGATCCAGCGTTGGAGGCGGGGCCCCGTTCATTCCTATGAGAGCGTCTCAGTGGAGCATGAAGCCCAAACGGCTCCACTTCCGACTGGAAAAGTACCCGTAACTACCGGTGATCTTCCGCATCCGTTGGGCCCATGGAGCCGGCGCAGTAGCGTCCGCTCGGTGACGTGGCTCGATGCCCGATGGCATCACGTGACGAACACGGAGGTTGCAGCTCCGCCGTTTGACCACAATTGGTGTCAACGACCGGCGCACTTCCTGGGGGCTTATGCAAGAGTCTGTGACTAAAATCTCTGAGACTTGAGACACATTGTCTTTAGATGTGATGTGAGAGGGTGTCCGACATCTTTTCAAAGTCTCCTAGTGTCTGGTCGGCATCAGTCCACTCACATTTCTTTTGTCGATTAGTCGTTTTTTTATGCTTTTTTCACGCTGAATGACTTTTTTCTAAGAAACTTCTGAGCTCATCTCGATAAACAGCAGGTTTAAAGCGGTGCTTTGGAGGAGAAACAAAAAGGTTCCTCTCACTGTGTGATGAGAAGAGCTGCAGGTGTTTCATGGTTCTCTGCTGGTGTCAATGACAGAGACCCTCCTCATAGGCAGGTCAGAGGTCAGGGGGGAGGTCTGGATGCTGAGCAGCAGCAGCAGCAGCATCAGCAGCAGCAGCATCAGCAGCAGCAGCAGCAGCAGCAGCCCAGGAGCTGATAAGAATTCAGTGCCTTGCACAAGGGCCCTCCTGCAGGGGGAGGGGGGGCTGGAGCCGAGGTGCTCCAGCTGAAGGACGGACTCTCTGAGCGCTGCACAGATCTGCTGCCAGCAATCAAGTATATATATACTCTGTACACAGAGCGTGTTTCCATGGCAACGTCTCTCCCGGGGAATCCAAAGTTTCTGCCGGTTGTTTTACAAACTCGTTTTATAGTTTCGTCAGTGGAAGAAGAAAAAGATGTAGTTTTTCTGAATCAGTTTAACGTGCAGAACATATCGATCAGATGTTGATGTCCAGTTGAAATGTCTCACTGGGACACAGCGGGGGACTTAAAGGCTCCAGAAACAGATCATATCTACGACTCTCAGCGGTCGTGTGTGTGTGTGTGTGTGTGTGTGTGTGTGTGTGTGTGTGTGTGTGTGTGTGTGTGTGTGTGTGTGTGTGTGTGTGTGTGTGTGTGTGTGTGTATTTCAAAGCATTCAGCGGCCACGTTCAAGGTCAAAGGTGAAAAGGCACATTATAACGTTTAGTCCAGGGATCAGCAGCCTGCAGCTCTTCAGCCCCTCTCCAGTGGCTCATAACTGTTTTATTTATCATTGTTGTAGGTCTATGGTACGGCGGTACGACGGAATATTAGGGCCACATAAAGTCATAATATTAGGAGAATAAAGTCATAGGTTTATGAGAAAATAAAAAAATAGTCATAATATTATAAAGTAGTAATTTTACGTGTTATTTTCTGTTTTTCCCAAAAACTTCTGACTTTATTCTCGTAATATTATGACCTTTTTCCTTGTAAAGTTATGACTTTAATTAATAATATATAATAATAAATAATTTAATAATTGTTACGTCATTATTTTCATTTTCATTGAAAAACATTGAAATGAATATAGTTGTGATTTTGCGGGGATCTTTTGCATCCTGCACAAATATAATAATTAATAATGAATGATAATAAAGGTGAAATTCAATGTAAAACTTCTGAAAACAGATTCACAGATTCACTCAACTGAAACCGTTGAACTCCACCACTCACTACTCAAGAGGGAAAGGAAAGCGTCTCCCTCACTGTGACGTAATATGACGTCATATTTAGGAGCAAAGCTAAAAACGGCTATTTTCCCTCTGAGTTTCTGCCCTTATGCCTCATAAAACACATAAAACCCTGCATCAACTTCTCAAACAGTAACTTTCAGTAAAGGTTGAAGCATAAATGTAGTAACTTTAAGTCTGTATGATCTGATGTGTGGAACAGGACGTCTCTGCAGCAACACGATATTTCATTTAAAATGGTATTTTGACACAGATAGAAGGCGAATGAACGGATAATGAAACTAACTGTTAGCTGCATGTGTGTGGCGTCTCAGGGGTTAATGTGTTCACAGACCCCCCCCACCCTCAGATCCTCTCCCAGGATAAATCCTCCTGTGAGGGCCTGCTGAGCTCTCTGCTCCAAAATAACTCCAGTTTTCTCCCCTGACCCGGCCATGTGCTGCCCTCTAATCCCCTCTTCCCCCTCATCCTCATCCTCTCACCCTCTCCCTCCGCCTGCTGGACCGGCTGGGTGAGGGCCCTCCTGGTTCTGGACTCTCTGTCTGCTGCACCTCGGGAACGCTCTTTCCTTTCTTTACCTTTGTTGTGTTTGTCAGAGATCACGAGGGTCAGACGCCTGCTTTTGGTCGACGGCTGCAACTAACAATTATCTCATTATCAATCCGGGTTTCTACGGGATTTTACAAATCCACGATTCCATTTGACTTTCGGTTCGGTTGGTTTTATGTGCTGACGACTGTCATTGACACTTTCAGATTCTTCTTTTAAAACAGAACTGAACTCCCTTTTTATTTAGAAAGTGATTCATAAATGAAAAAGCTGCATCTTTTTAGTAGCAGTATCTGTGTGACCCGCCTCAGAACAGAATCAGTACAAGAACACAACAGAAATCCTGCAGTGCGTTACAAGTCTGCTGAAATCTACAGAAATACGGCTCATTGTCATTTACTGTCGCGCTCGTTTCTCTCCTCTCTCTCTCTTCTGATCGCTGTTGGTCACCGAGGTTGGAGGCAGAGCTTGGACACGGTCTAAAGGTTCGTGTCCACCGGGGCGTTTTTTATCGCGAGGGGACGCACCGCTTCCCAGCATTGGACGCTTGGTGGACCGCCACTAGACACAACACACTCGGCACCTGGTTGGACGAACTCTTTCCCGCCGTTGGCTGCTCTCAGCTTCCAAACTGGAAACAATTTGGAGACTCGTTTGGAAACTTTCTTCTCTTAATTCACGAAAATAGTTCACCGAAATGTGTTTCTGAAAACATTTGAGGAGAGAAATAATCCATGTTGATGAATCCGTCTTTATTTTGGATCGACAACGTTTATTTGAAAAGATCCTCTGGAGTTTGGAGAGGCGGCGAGTCGCGTCGGACTAGACCTCAACTTTATGCAAATGAGGAACGGTCGTTCTGACGCTCCGTCTCTCGAATCGCGCCGCCACACTACCAGAATGCATTGCACGGCTGCTTACATAGACAATGAATGGGGAGCGTGGAAAGGATGCTGTGGACCATGAGCGCTGAGAAACGGTACTCTGCAGTCCGTTAGCTTGTCGTTACCAACATCAGCTGCTCTGATGTACGCTTCAATACAAAAGAAATTGTTCTGTCGGGAGATGCAGCGACTTAACGCTAGCTAAGTAAGAGTAGAAGAGCTATGATGTGTAGGGAAACGTAACTTAGTAAATAACTCAAGTCTGCTAGCGGCTAGATTAATTCATACATTGTAAAATGCCATATATAGGCATGCAGGAAGTGTCTCGAGTACGACCCTAAACTGGCCGACAGCCGATGTCGGCTTGGTGTGTCAGGACCTTTTCTCTAACAGACATCTGTATTTCTTAGACTTAGACTTTAGACTTTATTGTCCCACGAGGGGAAATTCTTTTCCACAGCACTGTACTTGTCAGACACCAATACACCGTACAACAGTAACACAGTAACAGTAACAGTAACAGCAATACAACAGAAAATGACGGACAGCAGTACACTCAGGCTTATTCAGCGACGCCTGTTGTTTCAGGCTGTGACTGCAGGTATCAAGCTTTCTTACAAGTGTTTTCTTCCATATCACCGTTCACTGTCTGTCTGATTCAGTCTGCTTCTAACAATAAGCCCGTCCAGCTCGTCCTGCGGCGGCTCACAGCGTATCTTTCTGCTGGCGTGCACAGTATAGTGTACACTAATATTGTTGCATTTGAACCAAATGACATTTAGTATATGATATCCATCTTAAATCCACCCTGTCAACATCTCCATGTGATGATGATGTGATCACAAGCAGAGTCACTCTACTCGCCAAGACCGTTCAAATCAGAGGAATTCTTCTCAGAGGGACGTTCGTGACTAATGTGATGACATTAGCACACGCTGACGCACATCGCAGACGGATAAATGAGCGGTTGTGTCAGACGGTCGACTATACATATCACTCTGAATATAAATGTCCAGTTCCACTTGTTCTTCATCTGCTTTCACACTGAAACACTTTGATTCTGGTTCTTCCATCTATGGCTTCATATTGTTATAAAATACTGTTCGGACGTCCCTGAAATCATCAGACTGACATGTGACACGAGATAAACGCCGTCATTTATCCTGTGCACTCAGGTTGTTTTTTATCTGAGAGCAAAGACGTGTTAACAAAGTAGAAGCTGAAGCTGCACCGCGAGAGGCCGATTAAGACTCCAGATCACAAGTTGAGATTTTTCCTCCCCTGCAGATGAGTCAGCGGCTCCCGAGCTCCCTTCAGGTGGTCATTATACCGGAGCTGCTGGCGGCTCACGAATCAGAGGCAGAGATTGAACTCATCTTTATTTTGGTTAATAATTCAATATGATAATTTATCGACTTTCAATGGAATCATATCCTGATGAAATCACGAGGGATGCACCGATACCACTTCATTCAGACTGAATACAAGTACTTATATCTGGGTACTCTCCGATACCGAGTACCGATACGAGTACTTCTCTGTGCCCAAAGACCCTCGTTAACAGCCAGCTGGAGGGTGTGAGCGACACACGGCAGGCTGGGGAGTCCCGCAGACGAGGCGGTGCGCCGCCACCGGCTCTAGGTCGGCTTGGGAAGGCTCGGGGCGAAGGTGCTTCCCGGGGCCGCAGCTTTACAGCGCTCCCTGCCCGGACCTCGCCGCACCGTGGCCAAAGTGCTCGCTGCGCCCTCTCTCCCCACAGGGGAGGGACGGGGCCCCTGCTCCCGGTGCGACTGTCGACCGGGACGGACTGTCCTCAGTGCGCCTCAACCGCGTCGTGCCCCCAGGGCGGGGCTCGTCCCACGTAAAAGGCGCCAGGGGTCTGCGTTGATGTCTGCAACCCACCGGACCTGTCTTGAAACACGGACCAAGGAGTCTAACGCAGGCGTGAGTCAGAGGGTGCAAGCAAAACCCCGTGGCGCAATGACAGTGAGGGCCGGCACACGCCGGCTGAGGTGGGATCCCGGCCCCGCGGGGTCGGGCGCACCACCGGCCCGTCTCGCCCGGACCGTCGGGGAGGTGGAGCGTGAGCGATAGGACCCTAAACATGGTGACGAGGGGTTAACGCCACACTGCTGTAAAGTGGTATCGGTGCCGTTTTGCGAGTACGAGTACATTAGCGTCTGTTTTCCCTCCAGAATGTAAAGGTGTGGGCTGCTGTTTGGCTAAATACTGAGGACATACTGTAAATCTACAGGAATTTCTGTGTTAGGGTTGAAGCTAATACCCGGAAACTTGACGGAAAATGTCTTGGTAATTTTCTGTCTGGACATTGTCTGTATTTCTACGGATTTCTTTCTTAGAGTGTACTCATTAATATTATATTCCATTTCTGCCAATAGATCCCCTAAATGTTCCACACTGGCCTCAAACAGAGGACACTGTGCCCACTACATATATATATATATATATATATATATATATATATATATATATAGAGGATGTGACTGTAGATCGGGTTACGTGATCTAAATGTTGGACTTCCTCGCTGCACACATTCTGCTATTAATGAGACAAACTAATGGTTTCTTGAAGGTAGTTTTCACAGTAATTCTTCCTGTAATTAAAGCGTTGCTAATCCAGTTATTATTAGCCAGTGTTGGATACGTCACGGTGGGACATTATGCAGCTTTCTGCTCTGTCTCAGTGTTCATCTGCTTCTGCCTGGCGGGAGGTTTGCTTGTGCTTGATGAGCTCAGTCTGTTGTGTTTGATTAGTACTGCCTGAGGACGGTGTGAGGGTCCCTGGCCTTTATAGTGGAACCATAAAACAAGGAGAGGTCGAGCTGAACGCCTCACGCTTTAGGTCAACAGAGACTGAATCCACTTCATGTCAGGATTACATCTTTCACGTTTAAACTATTTCAGTTAAGTCATCTTTACTATCAAGAGAGCCATTTGGGCAAAGAAAAAAAAATCTGTCTGGAGCCGCAAACCATGTGATCATTGTGATGAAGGGAACTCAGTTTATAGTCTCAGTATATAGTATATCAGTCTAATGCAGTGAGGGCCAAAGAGACAATGTACTACGGAGTATTAGGGCCACACTGAGGGAAAACACATCTGAGATTTACAGAATAAAGTCAGAATATTACGAGAATAAAGTCAGAACTTAACGAGAAAAAAGAAAATAACACGTAAAAGTACTACTTTATAAAATGGTGACTTTATTTTCGTAATATTATGACTTTATTCTCCGTACCGTCGTACCGTCGTACTATAGACCTACAACAATGATAAATAAAAATGAAAATGTAAACAAAAGACAGTTCTTCATTTCCATGTTTAAGATTCCCCAGGGAGCCTCTGGAGAGGAGCTGAAGAGACGCAGGATGCTGACGGCTGGTTTAAGTGAATGATGACGGCTCAGTCGCTTGTTTTCTTGACATTTGGGTCTAATTCATCCCCCATCATGTCAGCTGCTCAAAGACTGGTGTACTGTAAATACAGTGTGAAGGATCAAAGGACTTTATTTGTTCTTATGTATATTTGATATGTTAGTGAAGCGTGTTCTCAAAGCTCCCTGTGGTTCCTGTAGTTCGCCTGCACAGTTTGAATTCCTTTCTTCCTCTCGAGGTTTCATCTTATTTATTTAAGAGAAGCTCAATAAAACCCTAAACCTTCAGGCGGACGTGGGCAGCTGGGTTGAGAGAGGTGGGGTTTTTGTTGGAGTGTTTGCAGGGTTAAAATCTTTTCAGAGTTCACAGCAAACTCTGAGAGGATAAAAACCATTCAGCAGCTCCGCGTGAACAACCTGTTAGGGAGATTCACTTTCACAGTTTGGTTTGAGCACGAACGTGTTTTAGTTCTTAAAGGGTCGTCTCGTGTGACGCTGATCGGGTTTTCAATCGGATAAAACACTAAATGTTGCTGATGGTTGTAGCCGTGAAACTCACCCACCTTGATTTCTTTGAATAAATCCGGTTGTTTTCTCTGCCGACCCCGCGGTCCCCACCGGTGCAGCCCAAACGCACTGCCCACATTGAAATGAATGGGAGAACGCTCGATTCGGTGTGAACGCAGCCTTAATTGTTCACCTCCCACCAGATAACCCAAACGGAAGTTGTCGTATTATAACGTGTCCTCGGGATAAAAGTGTCAATCATGAGCGCTATGTGTGTTATTCTATAGCGGGTTACCGAGGAAGCGTTTCCATGTAATTACCTCGGCGGTCTGTGGCAGACCGGTGCTGCCTGGCGGCCATGCTGCTGTGTGCTCAGTGCTCAACCAGTGGAACCAGAGAGTCCCTGCAGAGATCAGCTATATAATACAGCTGGAACTGAACGCTGCTCCTCCACGGCTCCCTGAAGCCTTCACCCCCACCAGCTCTCTTCCTCTTCCTCTTCCTCCCGACTTCTAATAGCATAAACCGATAGCCGGTCTCGGTCACGAGGGAGCCCGGCTGGCTGTAGTCGAGATGGACAACTCAATCTGAGTGCTGATCGTTGCCGGTCTGGAAGTCGGAGCAGTTTAGCTGCCTGGAAAAAGAAATGATAGGCAGAGAAAACGGCTGTTAACTGATCCAGCAAGGGAGAGAGATGGGTCACATGTTTATTAGGGGATTCCCTGGCAAAAGGTTTGCAACTAAACAGCAGGGCAGGGACGATCTCCTGATTCAATACTCATCATGTATTGTGATCTATTGTGATTTTTGTTAACTTTTATAACACTAGACTATGAGAAAAAGTGGAATCATAAACTTCTAGGGACTTTTACTTTGGAAAATATCAAAATGAATCCAGTAAAAATGTTTGTAACTTCTCCAAGGTGGTCTCTAGCTCTCCCGTCAGCTCCGTTCTCTTTATCCATCCATGGTCAGCTCCATCGGGGCCGTTTCAATGCAGAGAACAGACATGTCAGTATCTGGGTTGGCCGCCACGTTACCGTGATACCATAACGCTTCCTGTCCGTGACAGAGTTAGCATGCAGCTTTAGCTCTGCTCTGTCTAGCTCTGCTTTTCCTGTCAATGTGTGAAACCCAAAGTGTTTCCCTCCTTTCCTGGATGTGTAGTGTTTACCACGCTGGATTTAACATGTGAGGGTGCAGGTCGTATCCACGACGACCCTCCAACGTTTTAGACTTCCTTGTTTCGGCTCGCTGAGGTTTGTTTTGGTTGACGGATACGGAACAGATTTGACGTCACGTTACTCAGACTACAACAATAAAAACTTCCTTCTACCTCCACAGAGACTCAGATGAAGCAGATATATCGAATCTGACATTAAAACATCTATTCCAAAACTGTTAAAGAAAATCCCGATACAGAGGTGTATGGATGAATTTTCCAGCCCTCGTTCCCATTTCATCCGGCAGTGCTACGCATTAGTGCACATGTTGACCTCTGTTGTTGGTTGGAGGTGCCTGGTTCTAGTTCTCAGTAGTATTCAGTATTTAGTATTTATTTAGTATGTATATGTGTTTGCAGGGTGGAACTAGCCTGGTCCAGCAGTGACCTTTGCCTGGACTAATCCGTGCTGTGTTTCTCTAGGATTGCTTCCTGCAGGGGAAAGGGGTTAATCGTCATGCTCGGGGCAGATTTGTGACTGACTGGATTAAGTGGGGCTCAGAGTGTTGGACACTCCACTAATCTCTGGTATCCATGCCCCTGCTGGCTGCTGGGGAACGGCCCGGCCCGGCCCGGCCCGGCCCGCTGACTGGCTGACTTATTCTCTGACTGACTGACTGACTGATTTCCTGATGGCCCAGGTGAGCGACTGACTGATCCGATGATGAAGATGGAGCGGTTGAGTTTCCAGCTGACAGACAGCTGAGAAACATAGAAAGAAAACGCTCTTTATTTCTCTCCTTGAGTCCTGCTGGACTCCGGACTCGCCTTTTTTATGTAGAAACTCAGCGTAGAAACCTTTTGTTATATTTGTGTCAGTGTTGATTTAACACTTTACAACAGTTCCCACTCCCTCGACCCACTTTGTGGGTCAATGATTAGCTGAGACTGCTCACTAGTTTGAAGTGTTGGAATGAACTCTACCTGCTTTTTGTGTGGCGGTGCAGCTCAGGTCCCTCAACCTCCTGAAGCTGGGCGTACACCGCCGACTCATCTTAGCACCGAGCACCCATTAACTCCTCCCGACCGGCCGTCTGACGGTCGCATGAATTTCCGACATGTCAGAAATTTTGGTGGTCCGTCCACAGGCTCTCTCTCAGTTGAAGCAGAGAGACGAGCCGATTCCCCGACGTCAGCGCCTTTTTCTGCTCTTTTTACAGTAATCAGAGCGTAGCTATCAGGTTCAGGTTCAGGTTCAGGTTCAGGTGTTATATTTGTACCTGTAGGTAGATTTGATTTGCAGCAAAAATAGAGGATGATATCCGTATTGACAATAAATGAAGCAGTAGAGCAAAGACAAAAGACAGACACACCAAAAACATGACAGAGTACTCAAAGGCTTCCTGGGATCAGGACGCAGCAAAAAGAAGGCCACAAGAGCAAGATAAAAAAACACTGAAAGGACAAAGGGTCAATAAAACGACAATAACTAGTTAAACGCAGCTAGCTTACCTCCAATTCTCTCTGCTAAATGGACGAGCCGTACCGTCCACGTCTTCCTCGACACCTGAGAGTCCGTCTAGCATGACACCGCCGACTCTGTCTTTAGACGTTTCAGCAGACAGGATGACTCAGATGAGGAAGGCAGCACGTTTGTCTAAAGAGAGGATGTATCCATGTTGTTGGTAACATGCCGTTGTCCTGTTTCTGTTTGAAAATGGCAGTTTTAGGATTTTTTGATTTGGTTCACGTAACCGTCAGTTTTCATTCACAGTAAAAGCTAGAATGGCACAATGTCTCGCCACACATACACACACGTATCTCTCTGCTCTCAGGAGGAGGCCGGGTCAGGCGCCAGCAACGCATCATCAGTTACACTGCGCATGTGTTTTACTCTGTGGTCTTAATGCTCAGGCTGATAGAAATCCTGAATCTGGATCATGATCCTGATCGTCACCAAAATCGGATGGACTGTTCATTGCTCCACACCCCACCCCTCCAAAACATTTCATTCAAATCCATCACAAACCTTTGGAGTAATCCTGCTAACAGACAAACCAACGCCGGTGAAAACATAACCTCCTTGCCAGGCCTTTGGCCGATGACCTCGGCAATGACCTCAGCCTCTGTATGGATTATACTGCGTTACTGTACTTTGTCTGGTCCGTGAAAGTTCAGTTTCCATGGTTATAATTCAGGATATGTTGTCGATCCAGGTAGACACACACACACACAGAGTATGTGCTTCCTGTGCAGCCTCACATCAGTGTTTCAGTGCTGGTTTGTGTCTCTGAGGCGGCGTCAGATCCGCCGTGTTAACTGTCACTCACTCCCGGTTTTCACTCTCTTGTTTTTTAGTAACTTAACACTTCAGCATGTGTCATCCCGTCAACCAGATGGAAAAACAGGCCGCCGAGCAGCCAGAGAGTCAGACGACACGAGCCGGTCGTCTATAAACACGAGCATTGTTCCTCAAATTCTTGTCTCGCGGTTAAAATCAAAAGTGAAAAAAAGCCCAGCAGCAGTTCTCCGAGAGGCTCGGGAGCCAGCGACGGTTCATTTACGGCGATACAAAAGACAGAAAAGCAGCAAATCTTCACATTTTGAGAAGCTGGACCCAGACGATGTTTTAGTCTTCTCTAACTGTTAACTGGATTAATGTCACCGACATCATTTTTTGCAGACGGCAATGATTAATTCAGAGTAGTAAACGCGCCCGTTGTCGAAACAATGGCCGTTTTAAAATAGCCTTTTGTTCCAACATTATGTCGGCTTTGTCTTCTCTTGGCTGTTCTCCACATTCAATCAGTTTTGGCACATTCTCATGAGCTAAATGTTGCACTGCAAACAAACAGAACTGACTTCGATTACTACTTCCACTACTCGGTGTCTCGATTCTCCTAATCCACGATTTGATTTGGTCAGATTTGGTTTTCCATTTAAACTTCATTTTTTTTCAGCACTGACGGGTAGATCAACGTAAAGATCAACAGATCATTGGTTTTATGTGACATTTACTGTCATTTACATTTTCAAATTCTTCTTAAAAAGAGAGGCTACATGGTATCAAGCGTGAGCCTCAGCGTGAACCACACTGAGGCCACATGGTCAAATTTAAATCATTTTATGGCTGTCAAATTTAATGTGTTGACGCAAATTAGTTTTAACGCCACTAACTTCTTGACCGTATTAACTAGGTCACGCAACTTGTGATTTTTAGGTTGTAGCGGCTCAGTTTTAAAGCTACAGTGAAGCGCTCCAAACTTACGCTAAATTTTGGCGAGGAATAACTGTCATGACCATTTCCAAAGGGGTCCCTTGACCTCTGACCTCCAGATCAGTGGATGTAAATGGGTTCTCTGGGTACCACGAGTCTCCCCTTTACAGACATGCCCACTTTATGATAATCACATGCAGTTTGGGTCAGTCATAGTCCAGTCAGCTCACTGACACACTGACAGCTGTTGTTGCCTGTTGGGCTGCAGTTTGACCTGTTCTGATCTGAGCATATTGTTTAATGCTAAATGCAGAACCTGTGAGGGTTTCTGGATCAATATCTGTTATTGATCTGTGTTGTTAATTGAGTTACAATAATACATATATACATACATTTGCATAAAGCAGCATATTTGCCCACTCCCATGTTGATAAGAGGATTAAATACTGGACTGATCTCCCTTTAAGGTTCATTATGAACAGATAAAAATACTAAGGAAATCAGCGATCCTGCTTTTGACTTTGAAGTTAATCGAATATTAATCGTGATCACGATTTTAGCTTCCATGACTTCCACAACATGAGGAGAAAGCAGGAAGTCTGTTTATTTAAATAGGAATATTTTCTCCCTGAAATCACTGAATAATTGTGATAAATAATCGTGATCATCATTTTGGCCATAATCGTGCAGCCTTACTTTGAAAGTCAAATTCCAAAGCTCGTGTCGATCGCTTTTCGCCCCAAATCACCGCAGCGACCAGTCTCACAAACCAGATCTGTTGAACTTCTTCTCAACAACCACGAACACCGACTGCCTGAAACTCATCAGCAGCTTCTTCTCTCAGTCTGCAGCTAACGAGCTCCTCCGTCTCGTTGTTGATGCCGTGAAACAAACCGACCTGCAGACTGAGCTCACAGCGCTGCGTTGGACAGCATCCACCAACCAAACACAGCAACACCACAACCAACCCAGAGAGAGAGAGAGTGTGTGTGTGTGTGTGTGTGTGTGTGTGTGTGTTGATGTGCTGCTGGCTGCTGGGGGAGTTCTACCTGTGAAAACATCAGATCTGTAAAACCAGAGTTCACACCCAGGATCTGACCAAATGAGCTCTGTGGAGAGATGGCGTGTTCATCGCCTGCAGCTACACACACCGAGGCCGGGAGGCGTGTGTATATCCACATGCATGTTAAGACACTTCCCGTCTCAGACACAGACCCACAGGCTACGAGATGAATAACTGAGAGATGTACTGCAGGAAGACGTTCACATTCCCTGTCGGCTGTGATATACAGCATCAGCATCAAAGCCAGCATATCAACTGATCATCAATGCATCACAATAATGAAGTACATTTACTCAATGCTGTACTTTAGTACACGTTCAACGTACTTGAGTCCATTTTATGCAGCTTTATACTAACTCTACTCCAACTACAACCCTAATCAGAACAAATAAAGTCATATGTACATATAATAACAGATAGAAAATATTATATTAATTAAAAATAAATATTCAAAAACAAGGTAGGAGAAAAAAAGATTATAATAATAAAAACATAAATAAATAAGACATAAATATACAATAATAATAATAATAATATATTAGTATTAGTAATATACTTTTTTTAAAATAATGCTTTTTATTGTTTCCTTAGGAAAAACAACTAAAACAACCTAAACCATAACAAATAAAGTAATATGTACATATAACAGTAATTAATAAATAAATAAATAATAAAAATATACTGTAAAAAATATAAATTAAAAATAACTAATAACAATGATAAATACATAAATAAGAAACATATACTGTATAAAATATAAATTAAAAATAAATAATACTAAATAAATAAATAAGAAATATATACTGTATAAAATATATATTAATTTACTGTAAGTACTTAGATACTACATTAACCCTCAACTGCTGCCCATGTGCCTTTTAGCAAGCTGTACAATCCTCCGATACAGTAAACACATGGATTATTATATATTGTATTGTTTTAGCAGCAGAAGCGGATCTCAGTGGACGTTGAGCTCCACAAACTCTGACATCTGATGAACTCTCTGACCTGTAAAATTAGATTTTGGTTACTTCTCGTGGATATTTGATTTCACGCTAATAAGCAGAAAGAGGAAGGAGAGAGAGAGAGAGAGAGAGAGAGAGAGATATTTATAACTCCATGTCCTCAGGTCTGGGACTTTATTTTATCAGTGATCATCTTGTTTTAGTCCACGAGGCCGACCCCCGGAACAGCTCTCATGGCCGTCGTGCCTCTTTGACAGAACCAAGTCTCATATAGTGATTTCTTTTAAAGGTCTGTCTCTAGTGTTGGAAGATGCATGATAGCAGTGCAGCTTTCTATCACTCCTTTTTTCATCCCTCCATCATTATAATCTTTGCCATTTTACATAAAGACACAATATAGAAGAGGGAAACCAACACAGAATATCATGAAGTCATATATCCTTGTAAAGCTTAGACTATGATCTATCCATCAGTGACATTGTCATGATGCTGAGATCAAGAGAATTTGACCTTTGACCTCTAATACTGCAAT
>CAKAOI010050809.1:8275-26798 GCA_916701655.1 Sebastiscus albofasciatus
CACACACACACACACACACACACACACACACACACACGCACACACACTCTGAGGGTGGTAATCCCACTTTCTGTGAACCATGTGGAAGCCATTGCTGTGTACTCTGTTGTAATTGTGTTGTATTTGAGAGAGAGCTGGTCTACATTACCTACTTCATTACCATGCACGCACGTACGTGTGTGTGTGTGTGTGTGTGTGTGTGTACACTGCCACATACAAGAGACAGAGTGAAAAGGGATACAGAAAGAAAAGATTGACACAAAAGAAGAATAATAGAAGAATAGTAGCACCCCACCAGCGTGATGAGACATTATTGCCACAGTTTGTCTGAAACATTTGAATAAAACTACTTTATCACCTAAAGTGCATGCCAGTGATCGTGCTCTATCTCTACAGACACACACGCAGACCACATACACCATTACACACACAGATTGCATAATTACACATAATGGATTGAAGGCTGCAAGCACTCTGAACGTCAATCTAGCGTGTGTGTGAGTACACAGACCTCACTCTGTGTGGTTTACCTGTAAACAAGCTGAAATTAGCCATGTAATATGCAGTATACTGCTGGGGTCAAGTGATCGTGGAAAATAAGACACAAAAGTGAACTTGCATGTTTCGTAACTTCTGGGTGATAATATGTGGCAGAATCGTATTAAACACAGAGCTGAAGTCATAATAAAACTACAGCTGTCCAGGTTAGCGCAAGTTCGTTTCAACACCACGAAATTCTTTAATGCATTAACACAACTTTTTTGGTTGTAGTTTTAAAGCTATAGTGAAGATACTGGTATAACATGAAACTATAAAAACATAAGGAATCCAATAGTACCAACCATGCCATACTAGCTTGTCGTAAAGGAGGTTAAATAACGCTCCAAACTTAAGCTTAATTTTGAAAAAAACTGTCATGGCCATTTTCAAAGGGGTCTCTTGATCTCTGACCTCAAGATATATGAATGAAAATGGGTTCTATGGGTACCCACAAGTCATCATTTTATCATGTCATTCATGAGTGACTCAGAAGTAGAGCAGGAGGTCCTCCAATCGGAAGGTCGGTGGTTCAATCCCCGGCTCCTCCGGTCCCATGTTGAAGTGTCCTTGAACAAGACACACACCGAAGGCTGTGCCGTGTGAATGAGTATTTAGATCAGATCCTGATGAGCCGGTTGGCACCTTGCATAGCATCCTCTGCCATCAGTGTATGAATGGGCGTGTGAATGGGTGAATGCTGACATGTAGTGTAAAGCAGTCTTATGCCCAGTTCAGATTACACAATATCAGCCCGATTATAGCCCGACGCGGCTGTCGTAGGGGATCGGGAACGATAAATGAGTGTCGTGTGCTAAAATCTATCCTCTTATCTCGTGTAGTGTGTCATAGTACACGACAACCGACGCCACGTATGGGACGCCCCACGACACCCCGAGGAAAAGTCTAGTCTGTCAGAATTTTTCGTCTTGACATGCCTGTGTGATATCTCCAACGACTTGTTCCTTTGCGTTGACCAATAAGGTGCTCTCTCCAGTGCGCAGTCGCAGTCAGGTCATTTGGTAATAAACAAACATGGCGAAAAGGAGGAGGGATGCCGAATTTGCTGCTGTCAGGTGGAACAAACGAAACTGACTGAGGTATCGACAGCCCATACCGTCCTCTCTGTGCCACCCAGGAGCGCATCAACAACCCTTTTTTCTTTCTTTTCTTTTCGCAACACAAGACCGCCAGCATCACGCACAATGCTTCTGTTGCCATGATTGACAGTTGCTTCAACCGCCTCTCCGATGATGTCTGAACTCGCGCATGATCGTGGAATACGACGTGCCATGATTGGTCGTGGTCATACGTGGGCGGCTGTGGCTCAGAGGGTAGAGCAGGTCGGCCACCAATCGGAAGGTCGCGGGTTTGATACCCGGCTGCTCTTGGTCACATGTCAATGTGTCCTTGAGCAAGACACTTAACCCCAAATTGCTCCCGAAGGCATAGCCATCGGTGTGTGAATGAGTATTTAGATTACCTCCTGATAGGTAAAGTTGGTACCTTCAGTTTATGAATGTGTGTGTGAATGGGTAAATGCCGACATGTAGTGTAAAGCGCTTTGAGTGGTCGGAAGACTAGAAAGGTGCTATATAAATGCAAGTCCATTTATGTGTAGTCTTGCCAGTCACCCGACCAAGACACTGCAAGAGTTTATGGCGCTGTGATTGTTAGATCTGACATAGTGACCATCGTCAAAGACAAAAATATCGTGTAGTCTGATCCTGGCATTAGTGGTCGGAAGACTAGGAAAACAAGTCCATTTACCATATACCACACGCCTTTTCGTGCCACCAGGCTGCATAACTAGCCTACACAAAGTGGCTTTAAGTAAGGCAAGGCGGTAGAGAGGTGGAGAAGATCGAACATCACATAGCAAAATTCAAAATGCATGTCTGGTACAGTGTGTGCAGTGAGTAGAAGTCAGGTCCGGTGGCTGTTTTGCAGAGTAAAAACTTTGTGGAAAGTCCAGCCAGCTACCTGCCTCCTCCTCGCTGGTGTGAGATCAGCCCTCCTGGGTGAATCCAGAGTGGAGCCTCCTGGTGCATCACTCACAGAACTGCTCACCGGTCAGCTGCTGCCAATGCTGCAGTGATCGATACACCGAGTTCCTGGCTGCACGCTCGCCTTCATCCATCCTCAGGAGAGAGCAGAAGAGACAGAAAGATGGAGATGTAAGCATCAAGAGAGAAGCAGAGCCAGAGAGAAGAAGATAGTCAGGAAAAAAGCATCTCTCAGCGCCCTGCAGAGTGAGATAAATAGGAAGGGCAGTCTGATACATGAGCTGATGAATGATTGAGCTAACACCTCCCCCAATAGCCTCCCATCACCTTCCTCCTCTACACACATCCTCACTCCCTCTGTTTATTTATTTACTTCAGCAGAGCAGCGTGGGACCAGAGAGGAGAGGTGATGAATGGAACGGAAAGTCATACAGGGCAGGAGCACCATTTGGACTCTATTGGTGTGTGTGTGTGTGTGTGTGTTGTTCTTCCATCCTTGTGAGAACCAGTTTCAGGCCTTTCAAGTTATGGCATTTTTGCAGAATGATGTAACATTGGTCCATCCACACTTCTTCCAGGGGTCTATTTATGGTTAATAAATTAGGATTTAATTTAATAATTGGAGATTAGAACAATCATTGACTACCAGGAGCCAAATGTTGAAGCCAGCGTGGAAGAGCATCAAGATTCAGTTCATCAAACGCTTCCAAAAAAAGTCTCACTGCCCTGACGTCAGTGGGAAAGACCCCAACTTTTCTCACTAAGTCCAAAACAGCTTGTGGTCTTTCTGATGTATTTACTCAGAACCTTTAAAAGAGTACTACTGAGGAAATATATTGAGACATGTGTTATTGAAAACACAAAGCTGAGTCACAGGATGATGTAGCGATGCGAATACCCCATTCAAAAATCTGAACTTCCAAGTAGTGAAAGTAATGAACTGCGATGTTGATTCACATGTTTTACTGGAACTCTGATGCATAAAGAGAAAATACTCACGGACAATAAGAGGTGACAAATATCCTGAAATCTGCCCCAGACTTTCAAGCAATATTTGTTTATTGTGTTTATTCTGCTTTCCAGATGATTGATTGCTTAATTAGTACAACAAAATAACTGTAAAAACACATTTTTTTAGTTTCACAGGGGGTTATGCACCGGAATATTTCTTGGCAGAATTATGACTTTCTGCAATCTTGACATCACGGCAACCAGCAGACTCCGGGAAGTCACTGCACCCTTCCAAGAAATTGGCTAGCTGGTTCATGGACGAATAAAGAGAACTGGATACAGCGTTCTCGTTCATTCCTATGAGAGTTGATAAGTGGAGCATGAAGCCAAAATGGTTCAGCTGCCGAGTGATAAAGTACCCGGATCATCCGGCGATCTTCCGCATCCATTGGGCTCATAGAGCAGGCGCAGTAGCGTTTCCTTTAACCCCGCCTCCCAGCCCTCTGTCTGGGTCTCATTCACATGAACGGAGGAAGGAAAATAACTCTGGATTCGGCTATTAGTGCATTTTACAACTTTTAGGACCTGATGATTTATATAAGGGTTATTCAAATGTTGATTCAGTTGATTGTTGTTGTTGTTGATTCACCGCAAATAAAATTTTCCGCTGATTTACTGACGTCTCTTTCTCAATGTAAGTCTATAGGAAAAAGCATTTTTGGGCCCAATGAAATCACGTGACGGACACAGAAGTTGTAGTACCACCGTTTGGCCACTACGAAAATTTGCTTCCCAGCCCGGCGCTCTTCCTGGGGGCTTGAGCTGGTTCCAATCTTTATGCTCCGCTAAGGTGACCGACGTTAAGTACGTAAACGATTGAGAAACCTGAAAGCATTAAAAAAGAGAGATTAAAAATGCAATAAATGAACTTACAAGAAGAAGTTTACAACACATGAATGAACATGCCTCTGTTGTCCAGAGGCATCCTGGACCTGTCCTGTCGTGGTCCCACTTTAAGCCCTTGCAGCCTCATGCACTCACACATTTACACTGCATGTGACGTCGATAAAAAGTCTCTGAGGGTTCTGTGCTTATAAAGGATAGGACGGATATTGAGACTGGCCAGTGGTGACAGCATCATGCTCATGCTGGCTACAAGCCAACTCAGCCTTCCTACCCCGAGGCTTTTGTGTGTGTGAGTAACTTGAGTTCACTCAATCAAAATTAAACTTCATTCATTCAATGTATTCACTCATTCCTCCTTCAGGAAAACTGGAGCCTGTCCAACGAGTCCTCCAGATTATGAAACAACGAAATACGTAGTGAAGGCCTACAGTCATGGTGAAAAGATTTTTTTTTTTTTTGACGAAAATATGCACTTGGTGTGGAACGGCTTTAATTCGTATACATCCCATGAATTAAATCATATGTATTCCACGTAATGGTGAACCAGGAAGTATGAAGAGCAACAAACGCCGAGTACAGAGGAAGTTGAGGTGGATGGGTGGCTTTTGGCCAGTTGACCAGTGTTTGTATCCTGTGTGAAACCAGAACTCGGCATTGATTTATTTGTCACATAACTTCCGTACTTAAGTCATGCCACTTCCTGAGTTATTTTAACAAAAAAGAGTTTTTTTTCCCTAAACCTAACAAAGTATTTGTTGTCTAAACCTAACCAGGTTGTTATGTTACCTACTGTATAACCTAACCAAGGATTTTGGTTATTTTATTATAAACACAATCAAGTTGTTTCCTGTAAAGACGGAGGTTTATTTTGAAAAGACTGCATACATGTAACAAGTGGAATTTGATATGTGTTGCTGGACATTCGTAAGAAAAGGCACAAAAAAATTTGGAATAACTTTTTGCAAGATATCATATGAACAGTTGTATGAGGATTAGGGATGCTGAATTTTTTTTCGAACCGATAACCGACTCTCCAAGTTAACTGAGCGTTAACTGACAACATTAGTGCGTCGCATTCAGCGGTACTGGAGTTTTAGTGCCCAACAAGCCGGCCAGCTGTAAACGAAAAGCCGATGCACACAGGTTAAATCATAATTTATCACCAGCTGCAGTGTTTGAGCAAAACAGACAACTGAGTCCCCAGTTCACCAGTATGTATTGTCCCAGTAAGTCTCCGCCACATCATTTAGTTTAGCTGCAAGGTTGTCAACTGTGTGTCTGCCTGGTGTAACGATGGAGAGTGTCCGAGAGATTGTGTGTGTTTTGTGCTACATTCACAGCTGTAGTGTTGCTGTTGTCACACACACACACGGTCGGGTGGTGAGTGTGGGGTTGTCAGTGGCGTTATAGCTGTGAATGTAGGGAAGTGTGTGTACAGTTTATTTGTCGGTGAATAAATACTACAACTCCTCAAGACCCAAGCCAAGCTCCCTAGTCTTGCAACACCGGTTCAGACTCACTTAAGGTGGGCTGTTAAGATAGACCAGCTTTTCTCCTTAAAGTGACGAGCTGCTCCTGAGTTTTGCTTAGCTTTTTAGCTAGTTTTTATTTCTTTTAACGCATTAATTGGTTAAAATTCTTAATGTTGGTTAACAGTTAAACGGTTAATTATTAACATCCCTAAACATGACATGAAAGGCAAACAGAGTCTTTTGGAAGAATAAATTGAGGGCTCTCTCTGATCACTTCCTCTTCTTCGTCTCATCCTCTCTTCCTCTCTTCCTCTCTTCTTCCGTACAGATTTGACGTATAGAGAGTTCCATCTCAATGTGTGAATGCTTGGCTCTTCGCACCGACTGGTTTATTTACGAAGCATTCAGAGTGTTATGAAGAATGTGTGTGTGAGTGTGAGTGCGAGTGATTTTCTTTGCTTGTGTATAAATGTTTACATGGCTCAGGAATGTTCTGAAATGTGATCTACTCGCCGGAGAGTGCCAACAGCCACATAAACACTCACACACACACACACAGTACAGCTCTGGTGAATGTTACTGGTTGGGTGTGCTGGTTACACGGTTGGTTAAATCAGTTTATTCAATGCATTCTTCTTCCATCCAAGACTGAACACACAGAACAGAAATGTCCTGGAGAATGTATTGTCACACACACACTGACACACACACATTAAGTCGTTATTGTGGTGTTGGTCGCATCAGGACAGAGGGACAAATAATGAATCAGAGCTTGGATACGTTGAATTGACCTCCCATAAAACAGTTTCTGCAGAGCTACAGAAGCACTACTTGATCCCAAACCCCCACCCCACTCACGCAACACACACACACACACACACACACACACACACACACACACACACACACACACACACACACACAGGAGGCCAGGGGTGAGCGCGGCTGTTCTGTTTGACAACTAATGAAGCAGGTCTCAAAGACAAGATGGCACTTGCTGCCATTTCCACTCTGAACACAAACACACACACACACACACCCACACACACGGGCACACACACACACACACACGGGCACACACACAGGCATACACACGGGCACACACACTGCCATCCATGACTCCGAATAACAATCACAACAAATGAAAGTGGCTGTGAGGGGGAAACTTTCCTCATTGTCTGTTTTAATTTGAGTCTTATTTAACGAGTCGGGAATCAAACGGCGGATAAGGGGGTGGGCGGCGGGCGAGGCGTCGCGCAGAGACGACAAAAGACGCTGAGAGGGGGAGAAGAAGAAGAAGACGACAGAGAGACATCAGACTCCATCAGTCTGAAAATAGAGCAGTTTTTTGTTTCATCCGACAGGGAGAGGTGTCGATAATTAGGCTCTGTCAGGTAGAGTGGGGAGTGTGTGCTTGCGTGTGTGTGTGTGTGTGCGTGAGTGTGTGTGTGCAGAGTCTTCCTGACAGTATGTGCTGAGAGCACTGTAAATGCATGGGTAATGGTTGTCAGTGTGTGACAGCTATAAATGGCCCTTTAGTTCTCTTCTCAGCACCACATTGACACACACACCTTCTCTCTCTCTTTCTCACACACACACACAGTCGGCACCTACACCGCTAAGTTAGAGCAAAGGATCTTCATTTTCATGTTCATCGACTTAATTATCATCAGAACCAACACACGGCCGCCTCTCCACTCGAGGGAGTAACACTGAGAACGAGGATGTTGGAGGTTCCCATGCAGCTTGTTAACATCAGGTACCTGTACACACAAAAGACCGCGTGAACCTACTTGACTGGCAAATTATTGTAAATGATTATTTATTGTTATATATGGAGAGTTTTATTCCAGCGAGTCATGAGATTAGATCGCTATAATTTGCAAAACAACAGTCGCTCTTGTAGGATCAGACTTGCGTGGAAATTAAAACGCTTTTTTGAAAAAACTCTAAAGCGGACTTTAAAGCGGTTAAAGAAGCAGATGGATGGGAAGGAGTCTGCGCAAAAAAGATGGTGTTTATTAACAAAAACACTAGGGCTGTGAATCGATACAAACATTTAATTGCGATTAATTGCATGATTGTCCATAGTTATTCACTATTAATCGTAAATTAGCGCACATTTTTTATCTGTTTAAAATGTACCTTAAAGGGAGATTTGTCAAGTATTTAATACTCTTATTAACATGGGAGTGGACAAATATGCTGGCTTTATGCAAATGTATGTATATATTTATTATTGGAAATCAATTAACAACACAAAACAATGACAAATATTGTCTATAAACTCTCACAGGTACTGCATTTAGCATTAAAAATATGCTTTGTGGTTGTCGTTCACTATACTTCCTGGTTCACAATTACGTGGATTATATATGAATTGATTTTCTGGGACATATATATATATATATATTACAGTACATTACTTTTTTTAGGTATAGCTACAAACGGTGTATGAGAACAGCCTGCATATTAAGAAAAACCCAGCCATAACACGAGTAAGATGATAACTACGTGGTGAGAGATGACCGACATGGTCAACCTAGAAAAAGGTTAAAGGGCTAATGTGTTGCTTTTGAAAAAGGATCCTTTAAATAGATATTCTTGGCTACTAAAATAGGTTTCTAAACTATCTATCACTCACTGTCTGTGTTGCTGACATAAACACACACCCTCAGCAGCGAGGTCACAGTTCAGACAGCTGGATAATAACATTACAACTAATGGACTCTCATCTGTTTATTCATAAAGCTCTCCTCTCTCCCTTTTTCTCTGTGTGAGCAAGTGCAGCGTGCGTGCGTGCAGGTGCGTATGCGTGCGTGCTGCATGCGTGTGTAAGCGCACAGGCAGAGAAGACCATTTTCAGTGGTTTCACGTTGCGTCTCGGGGGACGCTGTGGTGACTATACCCAGAGTGCTTTGCTGCACAGGCAGGTCTGTGTGGGAGTGAGCTGGTAGTTTTATTACATTACTGTCAGGCACAGAGACCCACTGTAGCACAGCATCAGGATGCACACTAATCCACCACCAAGTGTGTGTGCGTGTGCGTGTGTGCGTGTGTGTACCTGCATGTGAAGTGTGTTTGGATGTGTGTTTCTGTACTTATCATTTAAATTTCTCCTCTAAATCAATTAATGGCTCTATGATATTTTTTACTATTTTGATATTAGAGGTTTTTCCAATAATCCTTCAATGCTTCTGTAGCTGGTTTAAGGCAATTGTGTGTGTGTGTGAGTGTGTGTGTGAGTGCGTGCGTGTCTATAAAGAGGAGAGTGTGTGTAAGAGAGTGATGTACAACGGTGAATATGTGTTGTATATGGCATATACTTTTGATGTCTAAATCATCAACAAGTCACAGGTGCCGTCCAACACCTGCTGATGACAGCAGAAGGTGCTCATGGGAACTGCGGTGCAGATGGAAGAGCCTGGACAGACTGTTCCTGACAGCTGGCCAATCACCTCTGCTGAAAACCTTTCCCTTGATGACATCACCAGACCTCAGTCATTGAGCTGAACTTCCAGACTGCTGCTGGAAAGTTTCGGACTTTCTCCGCAGGAGAACGCCATGAAACGGCTCTTTAATATAATTCTATAATATCAAAGTAGAAATTCAAGATTGCCATTGATTTAATTATCTCATACAACACGGCGGCATATCAATGCATTATTACTTTTAATTAAGGCTGTCAAAGTTAACACGATAATAACCGGGTTGTAGTGGGCTTAGTTTTAAAGCTAGAGTGAAGATACTGGTATCATATGAAACTAGAAAACCTAATGAATCCATTGGTACCAATGACCTTGTCCGTAAATAATGCTACAAACTTGGAGGAAAAACTGACATGGCCATTTTCAAAGGGGTCCCTTGACCTCTGACCTCAAGATATGTGAATGTAAATGGGTTCTATGGGTACCCACGAGTCTCCCCTTTACAGACATGCCCACTTTGTGATAATCACATGCAGTTTGGGACAAGTCATAGTCAAGTCAGCACACTGACAGCTGTTGTTGCCTGTTGGGCTGCAGTTTGCCATGTTATGATTTGAGCATATTTTTATGCTAAATGTAGTACCTGTGAGGGTTTCTGGGCAATATTAGTCATTGTTTTTGTTGTTAATTGATTTCCAATAATAAATATATAAATGCATTTGCATATTTGTCCACTCCCATGCTGATAAGAGTCAGCATGGGAGTGGACAATGCTGTTCTCATTGTCATTAATAGTTTTATTGTTTTGTTTTGGTTGAAATTTTTTTTTTTTTTGTTCTGTTTTTTTTTGTTTGGGATTTTAATTACATAATTGTTTTTACATTGTGATGTAGTGGTTTTGTACAGATCCCAGGAAGAGTAGTTTCTACCGTAGTAGTAACTAATGGTGATTCCGGGGAAATAAATAAATATATGTTAGCTGTTGTACATGGAAAGAAACCAGGTAAACAAACATGTTGGAGGTTGCTGCGTTTCTCCCTGGATTATTCCAAGAGGTCGTGGTTCCGATGTACCAGCTGGGACTTTCCAACGGTTGACTTGTGTGACATCATTGAGTCCAATAATATCCATGGAAACAATGCAGCCTGGCAACTGAAAGAGTTCTAACATCATTTATTCCCTTTTGGGAGGACCAGTGAAATCTGTTGATGGTGTTTTTTAACACATCCAAAGGCCAGATTCAAGCCAGAAAATAGCCTTTTTTACACCTTGATTACACTTGTGAAACTTTGTAATGGTGTCGTGTAGTAGCGGTTCTCAACCTTTTGGGTTGGTGACGCCTCAAAACAAAGAAATGTCTATCGGCTGTGAGCTATTAAATTGAAGATTTATTCTTCTTTGCTTTATTTAAATAACTGACCCGACATGTTGAAATTATCTATTCATAATTCACAAGAAAAAAAAGCAAAGATTACAGAAAAGTGTTCATCACCATCAATCACCAAATCACCATCAATAAATCAGTCAATAACTTAATTGTCATTATGCAAGCATAACAAAATTGTAGTTGCCCTCAAATGGAGCATTGTATTAAAAGACTACACACATATTTACAAGGAATAAATCAGGCACAAATGAGATAAGATTAGTCATAAACATCAGCAATAAAAAGTACAGAATCTGAGCAATATTAATATTGACAAACATTTGTGAGGCGGAAATATGTCTTTTTTTGTTTTCTTGTCCTGTTCTGTTAATCATCTTACAATCAATGGTTTACTGTACAAATCATGTATGTTCATCATTGAATGTGTCTAATAAAAATATTATGTGAAAATACTAATTAACAAACTCTAGTAAAATATAATTATATGAATTATTTCACAAAAATTGGCATCATACAAACAGGAGGCAACCTCCGACGTCTTCTTTTATTTTGCATGACATGTTACAATACAGTTATACTGTAGAGTCCCATAACATAAAACAAAGTGGTTCTTCTGATGCAAAAAATGATCAATTTATTATTAAAAGTGATAAAGTGAGAAAAATGTTAAAGAAAAGAGAGCAAACTGAAGTACTGTTTTAGTTAACTGCAATAAATTTGGCTATATAATTTATGTGAAATTATGATTAAATGCATTGTTAAATACCCTTTTTCTTGTTTTAATTGTATAATGAAAGGTGGCGTATAGGACTACTGCACGTACCTTCAAAGCCTGTAATTAGCATTCATGAAACATCACATAATAAAAGGTTTAAAAGCATACATTTAATCATGGAGGTAAAATTAGAGCCCCAGTATCCGCTGTCTGATTTGACTTGTAGCGACATTATTGGGGGTTTTTTTGGCTGGTAATTTAAAAGTGTGAAATTGAAAATGAAAAATTTATGCGGAAGAAAAAAATCATAAACCAAATTACAACATCAGAAAAATCTAACAAAGTAACTAGCATCAGATAGACACATACGAACAAAAATGTTGATAGAAGATAAAGATGTTGATGCTATTTTCGTCTTTGTGGCTCGGCTCCTACATGAAAATGACTTATTCGCCCTGTGGGAGGGGCCTGTTTCCCACGGCGACCGTTAGCTGCTCAGAGAGGCAGGTGAGCAGTCATGCGATGGTGTGTTGACAAGTTGTCTAATGCTGTTCAGCCCATAGGAACGCAGGAAAGTGGCCTTAATGGTTTATCACCTCATTCGTCCACTATTTTTACAACTAGCCATTCCAAGATTTTTAAAATAGCTGCTGCTGCTGCTGTTGTGTGGATTAACAGAAACACAGTCATGTCTGAGTTTACTTATACAGATCCCGGGCAAGGAACGCAACGTCCGCTTAATGGTCTGACATTTATTACAGGCCCGCTCCTCGGCCACAAATAGCCTCGCTGCTGTTTGGGAGCTGGAATAGTTGGCTTTTCTCTGTGGTGTGAGCGGTCGTTTGGAGTGTTACTAATGTGAGATGACAGGTAAACTTGTGAGTCTCTCCCCCATACCAGCGACCACTGCTGAGACGCCGTGTGAGTGTGTGTGTGTGTGTGTGTGTGCTTGTGGCGCTGTGGGGGAGCAGCCAGCAGTGTGTCCAAGGCAGTAATCAGGTCGTAAACTCCATCAGGTTCTGTTTTCTCTGGAAGACTTCGGAGGGGACGAAGGGGAAGGGCGAAGGTGGGCGAGAAGGAAGGAGGCAGTAAAACTCCGGTTAGCTCTGTCAGCTCTCCTTCAATCAACAGCGAGACGGAGGGGGGACAGAGCAAAGCCAACATAAAACATGCAGGGAGAACGGAGGGGTGGGGGGGGGGAGTCAAACAGGTTGGCGAGAGCGAGAGAGCAGCAGGACAAAAAATATATGGCTTCTTTGGGGTTTAAAAGTATTTGTAAAAATGTTTTATAGAACGTTACAGCCGTCTGTGGTGGCAGATGGTGGGAGTTTGACACATGTGACAATAAATAAGAATTATTAGACTAGAGTCTGGTGGGGGGCTTCTGTCCACCAGTCACAGCCCTGCATAATCTCTGTCATCACTTGTCTCTAGTTTGTCAGTAGCAGCAGACACATGTGGTGCACGCAAACACACACACAAGCACACACACTGTGCAAACTTCGGAGGTCATCTTTGGGGGCGTCGGGGGTTGTA
This sequence comes from Sebastiscus albofasciatus, assembly GCA_916701655.1. Classification (NCBI taxonomy): domain Eukaryota; kingdom Metazoa; phylum Chordata; class Actinopteri; order Perciformes; family Sebastidae; genus Sebastiscus; species Sebastiscus albofasciatus. Next base: position 21,214 of record CAKAOI010050809.1, read on the forward strand.
GAGAAAGAGGGGGCTGATGATAGTTCGAGGCTATGTGTGTGTGTGTGTGTGTGATGATGATACAGAGTAAACGGTCATATCTGTCAGGTTAGGTGGTGGTCACAGCAACTGTTGTGATGAAAACACCATTTAATTTGAGTGAGAGAGACACTGGACATCACACACACATAAGATAACATACACCTGGCCAAATACGCAGCAGGGTTTTTCTAATCTTCCGCTATCAGAGACATGATCCAGCTGTTTTCTTGTATGTATGTGTGTGTGTGTGTGTGTGTGTGTGTGTGTTTGCATGCACGTGTGTCCTTGTTGGAGGACTAATTGTAACTGGACCCAGTCATGAAGCTTTTCAGAGCTTCCTGTTGTGACTCTGTGCTCCTTTCGGGGGTCAAACACTCGTCTCTCACACAGTAACCCAAACAACAGAACAAGCCGCAGTGTAGCTCGATATCAGATCAGACTGAAACTAAATGTTACACCAAGAAAAGTCTGACAAGCAAATGAAACCATGGATAAAGATTATTCGATAACATTATACTCACTCAGATTAATACTCCTTTTTTGCAGAGGACATTTTGACATGTCACAGAAGGAACAGCAGAGGTGTAAATAATAAAAATTGCGTTTAGCTGCTTCAGCTGTCCAGGCCCTCATTTAAATGCCAAAAAAAGGAAAGAAAAACCTTTTTCTTCATCATTCTCCTCTTTCAATAGGCAAAAAAACTAAATTGTACTGCCACACAACACCCAAACTGTGTCTGTCAAGGCATAGTTCATCATTTTAGTTATTCTCATTTTGAAAAGCCCTGTTTTTTAGGTCCAAAATGGAGAGAAAAAGATGTATTATACAAATTAAGCCAACTCACCAAGGACGTGGTCTCAGTGTAGACGTGCAGCCTTCAGCCCCGATCACACCGAGACGCGTCGTCAGTGAAACCATTGTTTTCCTATGGCCTGGCGTGCGCTCCTCTCTTGCGTTCCATTTTTCTAGCGTTTTTTTTTTTTTTAAGACATGCATAAAAATATTCTCAACTTTTCAGTGCAAGGTGTGGAGTGGCACAGCTCGTCAATGTCACACTTGGCTAAGGCAGCCAATCAAATCAAGCACACTTTACTACTTTACCACTTCCTTCCTGTTTGGATGCCGGGTAAAAATGAAGTCACAACGCGCTCAACTCACAATAAAAAAAAGACAGAGGCTGGATCCTTAATGTATTGTGACATGGACGTTTCAGGCAAGATGCCCTTCTTCAGCATGTATTCTGACAATTTCACAATCAATGTACCCAGATGGGGTTAATCACATGTGGGACAATGGCAAAATGAATGCAGATGAAAGGTTGACATTAATTATGATGAACTATGTGATTTAAGGTCACCCCAATATTCAAATACTGATCATCCAATCGCACAGCTAGCACAGCAATGAGCTTGATGTCTCCGTTATATCACCGACGCGCTTTGTCAAGGCTTTTTTGAAAGTGGCCGCGCCTGTAGCGACGTGTCTCGGTGTGATCGGGGCCTTCCAGTATAATTACAGTATATCGGTTTCTCCCAAAAGATATGGATATGATTTATTGCCTCCATCGTGGACATTACATTTCCGCTTCTGTTAGTTTATCTGTCAGCAGGTCATTGGCATCTCACACTACACACCTCTGGACAAACTGAATAGATGTTGCTAGTAATCTGGGATCTCTGCTTTTTTTATTTTTGTTTTGTTTTGTTTTTTCGCTAAGAGACTAACAGAGACCTGATTCCAAATCAAAATGTTATGGTTACAGTTTCGAGAGGTGCATCAAAATAATGCATAAATTTGCATGTATATTCCACCAAATGTATTGTTATTTAGGCTACAGAGAGAGATATCTCAACCCTGAGTACACTGATAGAGCAACTTTAAGTTCCCTGTTTCATTACAACAGATTGAAAAAAAAGCAGACTTTGAGAAGATGATTAGATAATGAATGTGCTTTTGTGAGTGAAAGGATGAGTTGCCTGTTGGCAACTGTTAAAGGGAGTTCATCTTCAAAGATTTAATCACTGATCATCGGAGGCAATAATAAACATTCACAAATGTTGACATTTTCAGCTTTCAAATCAAACAGCGTGTGATTCATTCGTTGTCAGAGGCGTGTGAAAAGCAATTAAGTTTTTAACAAAATCGATTTTCGCATCTCAAGTCCCCCGCCACCACCCTCCTCCTTATATACATCATGCACAAACAAATGTACACACAAACACACACACACACACACACACTCCCTCATGAGATCTCACAGTCAATGTTTGAAGCTGTTGAGAGTGTCAGGATGTGTTTTTTGCCAGAAAGCCCATGGGCCTCATTTTCATTTCTCATCTTTAAAAACAGAGCGGTGCTTTCACATGTTAAACAAGGTGTGTGTGCTTGTGTGTGTGCTTGTCTCTGTGTGTGTGTGTGTGTGTGTGTGTGTGTGTGTGTGTGTGTGTGTGTGTGTCTCAGGGAGTTATAGAGGCTTGGCATCAACAGTTCAAAGAAGAGATAAAAGTGTATACAGTACAGTATAGGGGGTGTAGAGTGGAGCGGGAAGGTATGTTTTACATAATGGTGAAGAAGTGTAATGGGTGACTCAAAACATGAGGCAGCCAAAGGAGAACATTCAATTTAAAATACTATAGGAGAAGAGTTAAATGTATCTCACAGTACCAAAGAAATCGGTGCAACCTGAGAACCTTGTGAGCATTGATTAAAATGTCCCACTTTACCTGGAGGCATTAATTAATTCCCAGAATCATTCCGTAACAGTAAACATGTCAAAGTCATTCCTGTTCAACCAAACTACAGTGCATATAGTTATGACTTAAAATTAAAGGGACTATTTGTAAGATTCAGAATTGCTTCTTAACAGCGACACATGTGGCCGTTAAGTCAACAAAAGTCAGCGTCGGGCTCGCGCTTGCTCGCTCTAAATAGACATGAACGAGCATCGCTCAAAACAGTGAGGCGACACACGTCAGCTAAAACTACAATATCACTCTATATTTCACCTGCTTGGCAGTACTGTTAGCTGACCAGACGAAGGTCTCTCTATGAATCGATGCTGATCCTAGTGTTGGCTTTTCCTGCTTCAGCCTCCCGACCGCGGTCAGAGGGAACAGGGAGACACCGGCACCTGATCGGAGACGATAACGTTTCTCGCTGCGGAGCCCTGTCACTTCACTAAACACAGGAAACCTCTGTTGGTCTGGAGGAGCTGCAGCAGTTATTCTGCGTCCACTGTACATTCACTAGATATTCTCAGAGCTAAACTAACTCTTCTGCAGTGTGGAGTGTGCGCCCATGCACGTAAGAGTGGAGCGCGAGAACGTGCACGGTGTGTGAGTGAAGGCAAGCAGGCAGAGGAGCAGAGACTCCGGCCCTGGAGACCAAAGCTACGGTCTCCCCTGTGTCTTCTGGCTGTGGTCGGGGGGCTGGAGCAGGAAGAGTTAACACTGTTTTGCAAGACGGGCTTCACTAGATAGAACTTTGCAGTTTTGGGTGCTTCCGTGTAGTTTGTGTTGGAGTCTGAGTCTGAACAGTGTAGCCACACGCGAGCACGCATACGCGAGGGGGACACCAACCCAGTAGACATTTCTTAGTATATATATATATATATATATGTATGTATGTATGTATGTATGTATGTATGTATGTATGTATGTATGTATGTAAAACAAACTGTATGTATATGCACCTTACTGACTCAACATGAAAGTTATGCAGTAGCTTGAAGGATTGTACAGCTAATTTAACTATAAAAAATAAAAAAAGGTCCAAGTTGATATTAGCTTGCACTGGTTATATATGAAAATGCGCGCGCGCGCACACACACACACACACACACACACACACACACACACACACACACACACACGCAGGGAGACACAAACACGTACCAGATTGTCTAGACCCTTCAGCTGCAACACGACCCTAAATCTCAACTCTTCAGTAGTAAGTCTGTTCACAAAAATTATGGTATAATTATCTTAATTTGTTAAATTCACTGTGTCCCCCCTCAGTAAATCCCACCGACACACACACACACACACACACACTCTCTCCCCTTCCCCCCCTTGATTATAGTACACCTGACTCGTGGGTGGCGGCCCAGCCATTTCACTGTGTTGTAGTTGTGGTTAGTTTAGTTGAGGTTAAGAAAACACTGTAAATTACTACAGTATGTAGTGGATTGACTAGATTTTGTGTGTGTGTGTTTGTAAGTAAGAGAGAGACATAGAGACAGACTGACAGTGTGTTTGTGTGCGTGTGTATGTGTGTGTGTGGACATGTGTTACAGTGCCCTGCATCAGCCCCTGCTCTAATTGAGCAGCAGTTGTGTGTAATGGCTGTGATATTTATCAGGGCGGCAAGGTCAGGCATGATAACGATCTGGGTTGCCAGGTTTGGTCTCGGGGGTTACAGGACATGGTCTTATCTCGAGGGCCTCTCCTGCTCTTATTATGAAGCCTGTAATGAGTGACAATAACCACTTAATGGAGCAAAGGAGGGGGAGCTGTGTTTCCTGGTTCATTCTCACAGTACTGAAAGTCTATTATATATCATTGCTCGGGTCTGACAGCCTTTTTATTTATTTATTTATTTATTTATTAAGTAGTATTACTGGTAGAAGTGGACGAGGAATCCTTATCCAATAATGCTTCTTTGACTATGAAAAGTGAGATGACTGTTTCTGAGATTGTGGCAGCCTTATGGCCCAAACACACCAGCATTTAAAATCAATTTGTTTCAATGAAAATGCTGCGATTAGTGGAAATTCTGCTTTATGTTCAGCTTAGATTAGCTTCATATGCAAATTTGTTGACCAATAGCAAACTGTCTTGACGGTGCTGCTGATCTCTGTCGTAGTAAAAACTGCTCCTAGCAACTGTTTTAGGTTTGATATTGAGAGCTCCTACAATATTCTTAATGATATCCAGTGCAACAGTGTGGCTGATGCATTTTGAGTAGTTTTTGGCACAGAGGACTAACAGTAGCCGTTAGTGATGCATGTGTTAGGGTTATTTACCTGTTATGAGAGCCAATCCGCACCGCCTGACCGAACTCGATCCGCAAACCGCCAACTTTATGCATAGCCTATAGTAGCACAATTGTAAAGACTGAGGTCTGAGACAAAGATAGAGACAAGCGGACTTGAGCGCAGCGGCTCACGGTGTGTGTTTGTGTGTGCAGCGTCATTTCACAGATACGTGAAATGATCACGACCTCTTGATATTGCGTGGTAGTGGTACGGATTCTGTGTTAAAATGATGTGCCGCCACCACAGCTGGTGTGTGTGTGTGTGTGTGTTTGAGAGAGAGGAAGAGAAGTTGGACTTATACATGCAATGTTTTTGTAAGTTATTAATAACTTACTCATAACGCTGCCCGCGATATTTTCTAGTAAGCTCACCCGAACCCGCCCGAGTTCTGGGTCGACCCGCGTATCACCAGTAACCATGTTTTCAGTCACATATTTTTATGTGCGTTTTGAAGTATCGCATTAGAAAAGCAAAATCCAATAAAACTTCCTCGATTGCAAAAAACGTTTTCATGCTCGCTTGAGCTGTT
>CAKAOI010050809.1:27218-64397 GCA_916701655.1 Sebastiscus albofasciatus
TATGGCCCAATCACACCAGCATTTAAAATCAATTTGTTTCTATGAAAATGCTGCGGTTAGTGGAAATTTTGCATTATGTTGATAGATTAGCTTGATATGCAAATTTGCACTGTTGACCAATAGCAAACTATCTTGACAGTGCTGCTGATCTTTGTGGGAATGGAGAGACGAAGAGTCCAAAATGGCGGGAGCTACTGTAGCTTATTAGCTGCGTTGCACCATCCACTTTGATTTAACCTCCTTTGTCGTAGTAAAACCTGCTCATAGCAACAGTTTTAGGTTTGATATTGAGAGCTCCTACAATATTCTTAATGATATCCAGTGCAACAGTGTGGCTGATGCATTTTGAGTAGTTTTTGCACATAGGAATAACCTACAGTATATCCAACAGTAGCCGTTAGTGATGCACGTGTTAGGGTTATTTACCTGTTATGAGAGCCAATCCGCACCGCCTGACCGAACTCGATCCGCAAACCGCCAACTTTATGCATAGCCTATAGTAGCACAATTGTAAAGACTGAGGTCTGAAACAAAGATAGAGACAAGCGGACTTGAGCGCAGCGGCTCACGGTGTGTGTTTGTGTGTGCAGCGTCATTTCACAGATACGTGAAATGATCACGACCTCTTGATATTGCGTGGTTGTGGTACGGATCCTGTGTTAAAATGATGTGCCGCCACCACAGCTGATGTATGTGTGTGTTTGAGAGAGAGGAAGAGAAGTTGGACTTATACATGCAATGTTTTTGCAAAGTTATTAATAACCTTACTCATAACGCTGCCCCGCGATATTTTCTAGTAAGCTCACCCGAACCCGCCCGAGTTCTGGGTCGACCCGCGTATCACCAGTAGCCGTGTTTTCAGTCACATATTTTTATGCACGTTTTGAAGCATCGCATTAGAAAAGCAAAATCCAATAAAACTTCCTTGATTGCAAAAAACGTTTTCATGCTCGCTTGAGCTGTTCTTTGGCTGTCGAAAAAGAGATGTTGGGCTAAATGGGATATGAAAACAGCTTTACTGAATAAATTCTGATACAGCAAACATTTAACTCACACGACTGATCAGCTGTTTCTGCTGTCGCCGTCTTCCTGGATATTCCCATAATGTGTGAATGCTTGTCTTTGTCTCCGGACAACAAGAAAAATGGTCAATACCAGCTGACCTGAAAGAACAATTCAAACTTGCTGAATGATTTTTCTGCATTTTTCTCTCGTAGATGGTTAGATGGTCAAGCCAACTTGGTTTGTTACCGGTTCGCAACCTCTACTTCTTCTTCTACTCTGTTTAGTGGTGGGTTACAGCCATGCATAGCTTATAGCGCCAACTTCTGACCAAACGACACAGTGGCCGACTTTATTCGCTCCAAACCAGTTGATGGAAACACGCCTAATTTGCATTTTGTTTTTTGCAACATTTAAAAAATGCTTAAAATTTGCTTGACAATTGACTGGAAACACGGCTTGTGGCTACTCAGGAAATACTTTAGAATATCTTATTCTTTCAATTCTCCACGCTGCAGTTCAAAGTTGTAAACAAAAAGGTCACAGAGCTCATTAACAAACTGAATAAAAGGAGATTTCAGAAGTTTTAGAATCCCTGCTGGCTCAGGGTGACCATGATACACTTTCTTCATTCATACTTCTCTGAAGATCATAAAACAAACTGGTCTCAGACTGACAGTCTCAATCCTTTGACCTTTTTTCCTCCCAGTATACTGCTAAGAGCAAACATACCACATCCACACGGACACACAGAGGCTTAAACACACCGGTCTAATGGTTTCCATAAAGTGTTCATCAGTCTGTGGCCTGGAGGGAATGATTGGTAAGTCATACTGTTGAACTTGGAGAGCAGCTTGGGGCTAAGATCAGGTCCTGGGCAAAGCGTAGGGGCAGCTGCAGCCACTCATTTGTGGCCACCCAGGACAAGCTCGTCCGTGTGTGTGTGCGTGCACATGTGTGTGTGTCTTACTAAGTGAGAAGGCAGGACAGCTGCATAGGTCTATTCATAGTGCACTGATGTCTCTGATGAAGACTAATGTCTCTTTCCTGCTCTGAAAACCTGCCGTCCCTCCATCACCATGACTTATTTCTGTCAGTTCTACCGTCATCGTTCTTTTACTGTACTGAACTTCAGCAACAATCGCACCATCGTAACACACCTGAGAGGGCAGGAGAGGACAGGAGAGGAGAGGAGAGACCATTGATTTAATTGGTTTGTAGAAACTTTTTTTCTCATATTATTGCTGTAAGTGCAAGATACATAGAGATAATAGTAATATCTAGCATCACACTTGTTGAGAGGGAGGAAGTAGAGCTGGGCGATTTGCCTGAAATTACAGCCCATTCTCATACCAGGGCATTCTCATACCAGGACTTTGTCACGCCACTCGGTGTGTGATACAGACGCACAAGGCATCTTTTAGCGGGTTGTCCACCTATTCGAAGGTCGTGGTTCAATCCCCAACTCCTCCAGTCGACATGTCGAAGTGTCCTTGTGCAACTTAACCCCAAGTTGCTCCCGAAGGCTGTGCTATCGGTGTGTGAATGAGTATTTAGATCCTTATGGGCAGGTTGGCACCTTATGTATGGCATCAGTGTATGAATATGTATGTGTGAATGGGTAAATGTTGACATGTAGTGTAAAGCACTTTGAGTGGTCAGAAGACTAGAACATTTACCATATCCCACCACGTCACATACTGCCACTTTGTTATGCCCATTGGCATCACTTTAGGTTTAGGCAACTAAACCACTATAGTTAGGTTTAGGAAAGAACTACATGGTTGGGCTTAAAACTACTACGTTTGTACAGTGAAAATGACACTGAATGTTGTGAACATGGGACACGAACAAACAGCTGATTGTAACGTGAAAGTGAAATTTAACACACGGGACACAAACAGCGGTCTCCTGGATGAAAGCCCTGTGTTTGTTGGACCCATCCACCTCCATGTGTATCTTTTCACTCTTAAAACTACATCACCACATTCACTCCCGGCGCACTTTCCCCGTGCATTTACTGTTGCTGCATTGGGTTTACATTGTTGTTAATGGAACGCCTGGTGCGTCTCATGCTGGTGCTAAAGGGTGTCTTGTGCGGTGGTATCGAACAACGACCGCCGTGACAAAGCCGCGGTATTTGACGCCCTGGGAATGAAAACGAGCTGGTATGAGACATATCGGGCTTCAGTTTCAACTACGTAAACACATTTGTGTCAATATTAAACGAAAGAAAGTGGTCGGGGTCTGTGGCGACGTAGTTTAAAAAGCAAAAAAAACCCTCAGAGGGCAGGTGGGAGGGGTCCAACAAACACAGGGCTTTCATCCAGGAGACCGCTGTTCATGTCCCGTGTGAAACCAACAATGTGTTGTTTGTCTTTGTGTTCACTTTCACTTTACAAATGTGGTAATTTTAAACCAAATCATGATGTTTTTTCCTAAATCTAACTAAGAGGTTTTGTTGCCTAAACCTAAGCAAGTGTTTTTGTTTGAAGTTACAACGTTAACCACGTGTTTACTGCGACCATAGTGGGGCGGCATAGTTTGACGTGCTGGGCTACCCAGTGCGTTAGAAAGTGATGCCAAGGAGTTGGGATGAGAACGTGTTGGAAATCAACATCATGGTATTATTCCAATATCAATACACCGTATGTCACAGTACAGTAAATGCATGCAAGATTACATATAAAATACTCAATGTTCGATGTTTAAACCAGCAGTAATGTTTTGGCCACTTGACAGTCCATCCCTCATGTTTTAACCTTTCATAGATACCTTTAATTAAACGATAGGACATATGGATGCCAAAAGCCTCAATCTTCTCTCCTGTCGTCCCTCTTGTGTTTTATCCTAAACGAGGAAGAATGACACCCCACGAAACTTGGGAAAGTACTATTCCCCCATCTGTCGCCCCATGCTGCATTCTGATGGCCCTCGAGGGAAATTTGCCCTTGAAAACTGACAGGGGAGCGGCTTCTCTGCACAGTATCCTACCATTAGTTGGGATATTGCAAAACTGGGCCCACGTCCATTGTACCGGTTACGCCTGGTTGCATCAGAAATCTGTTCTCTAAACATACAACATGTAATTAGGTGATGGCTAGTGTGGTTCCGTCCGTCCGTCTATCTATCCATCTATCTATCCATCGATCTATCTATCTATCTATTTATTTATCTATCTATCTATCTATCTATCTATCTACATGCACCTGTCACTCTCGTTCATCTTCCCACACCCTCTTTGTGCCCTCCCTATGGTCTATAGGTCCACAATTGCCAACACACTCATTAGCGCCAAGCCACACTCACTCACAAAAACACATGCGCACACACACACAAACAAGCCACAACTTGCCCAGCAGATACACATTTAACCATGATGCCTCAGGGGACAGCCAGAAGGTAGCCGGAGGGTAGAAAACAGAGAGAGAGATAAAGAGATGGAGGGAAGAAAGAACAGTGCAAACATCTAAGGTCACATTCCTCCTGGTGCAGCGAGCTTCCCGCTTTGATTAAAATTGATTTAAGTTTTGTAGCAGCAATGATTAGTGTTAAAGATAATACTCCTCACTCTGTGTAACTCGTGCATACCAACATACAGTATCTTGGCTTCATAACTCCGACAGACGTGGTCTTGTTCATGTAAGCCACATTCTTCCATATTTGGGCATCCTTCCCATTTCCTGCTATGAATATGTATGTGAGTGGATGGAATCTACCACAAGCACACCATAGAGAGCTCCCGACACACACACATGCGCGCACACACACACACACACACACACCTGAATACCACTGAGTGTTAAGAGATGTATATCAACACTCATGTGAAGCTGAACAAACAGAAACTATGGAGAGTTAACCACCATTAAATGAACTCACAAAATCTCTTGTAGATTATTCGCTCTAGTGCTCCGTGCTAACACTTAAGCATTAAATACTGCATGTTGAGTGACAGTAGGAGACTTATCCAAAGTGGGGTGACCATATTTTCAAACCCCCAAACTGGGACCTTAAGTGTACCGCACGTGCAAAAAATACGTTGTTGAAAGTCGTGCTGAGCATCACGAACGATGTACACAAATCAAATAGATTAAATTTTGTGACTATTTCACGAACTGCTGTAAGACTGTGTTGATATATCCCGCTAAATCAATTTGTATGTAATCCATGTGAACCAGGAGGTATAAATGGCGACAAACGATGCAAAGGGAGGATGTCAGGTTGGATGGTTGGGTCAAAAAACACTTTCGCCCACGAGACTGGTGTTCGTATCCTGTGTGAAAACAGAAGTCAACATAGATTTATTTGTCACGTAACATCCATACTTAACGCTACATCCGCAGTTATTTTAACCCAAACCACGATCTTTTCCTAAACCTAAGTTGTTTTGTTGCCTAAACCGAACCAAGTAGTTTCCTGTGAAGATGGAAGTTTATTTTGAAAATACTCCATGCGTGTAACAAGCGGATATTAACACGTGTTGCTGGACATTCTTAAAAAAATGAAAAATGTGTAATACTTTTCGTAAGATATCATATGAACCGTTGTATGAAAATACGTTGATCCTATTCATGAACGTACGGAGAGAGATCTGGAGGAAACACATGCCCAGATTTGCTCTACATTCAGTATGAATGCATTTTTAAAACTAGATTTGGGTTGCTGTTTCTTGAGACTTGACTCAGACTTTGATAACTTGAGATGCTTCACTTTTGTGAAATTGTATTCGTCTTGACCGTGGTAATGCTTTCATTCTATTAAAAAATGTATATGCTGGACTTGATTCTCGTTTAGCTCGGTTTCCCACTTTTTTACTCGAGACTGCAGAGCTGCGCGGCAGGTATAAGTTAAACAAGCAAATTCAGGAGACAAGCAGAGTGAGAAAAAGTTGGAAACACCTCTGACATGTTAACACACTCGGGGGTGAGGTGAGTAACCACAGCTTTCTGTATCCACAGTGATTAGTGCCACGGCAACTTCCTCACTTCACCTCAGCAGAGCATCTCACGGCTGGAAGCGTACACACACACACACACACACACACACACAAACATACAGAGAAAACCTCTGTTTAAATAACACATGTTACACACACACACACACATTCACTCTGTTATGCTGTAATGTGTGACAGTGATGTGGAGCATCATTACAGAGAGACAAAGCAAACTATTTTTGTTCTGCAAAAACAAAACAGGATTCAACACTTTGTAGCACTCTGTTCGGAGACAAAGTATAAACAAGCAGTATAATTATGGGCTCATTTGAGACAAACAACCAGCGTCTGTGTGTGTGTGTGTGTGTGTCTGTCTGTATGCGTGTGTATGTGTGTGTGTCTGCAAACACAGCTACGTTCTCTATCAGGGATGAGATGAGAAGAAAAGGATGAAAGATACTCTGTCTTACTTTGACAGATGACAAATAAATGACACACCAATACACACATATTCCCATATATACACTTGTGTAAAACACACACACACACACACACACACACACACATGCAAGCAAGCACGCAAGCACACACTCCAAACAAATTTGTTTGAAAAGTGACACTTTTCACACTGTCATTACACAGCTCACGGCTGTCATTTTAGTGTTTCTCATCAGTACATCACACAGACAAAAATTTGTTCACACATGCAGAGACACGCACACACACACACACACACACACACACACACACACACGCTGCTACAGTACCATACCGGGCTGACAAATGCGCAAAATCATTTTAACACAAACAGAGCGAATGCACAGCCAGGGAGCTACAAAAACCTCTTGTGTTTCTACAAAACAAACTGCCTTTTTTAGTTCTGATGAAGCTCCAACAGGAAGCGCTAATGAATACAAACACCGATGTGACGGATGCAAGGATGTATGTTCATATGGGGTAATATTAGCATCAAAAACTGTCAGATTTATTTTCTCAAGGGAGTGAGACACCACTAGCGTTAATATGATGGGTTTTAGTGTAAATATCATACAGCATTCACCACAGTTGATATGTCAGAGGAGTTTACCTCCTCAAAGGATTGTTTTTGAGAACATAAATGATCGGGGTTTTTGTTAAGAGTCCGTCAACATTTCAGGACTAATTAGTGCTTAGTTTTCTTGAGGTATTTTCTTGAAATGTATCAACAAATATCTTCATTTGACTTACAGCCTTGCATCACTGGTGAGCTTACAGTAAATCAGCTCAAACGTGTGTTTAAAACCCAACACTTCAACCGATCACATTAATATAAACAAATGATTATCTTTTGATTAAAACCATCGCAAACTCACCGTAGTGCAACGTTTGTTACAAAACTGGCTCAAAACTATGATTTTACGATTTCTGAACAATTTTTTACCCCTGAGTTGCAAAAGAAAAAAACACTGAATCATAAGTAAGATTGAGCTTTCGTTGGCTCAAATGTCCCCCTTGTTATTCTGGAGTAATTGTGCCCTTCTTGATACAGAAGGAAGCTGAAAGAAAAAGGGTGAAAAAGGAGCGTTAGGAGCTCCACTTGAGTCTCTGATAACAAGCCCACTGCTCTTTCTTTCCCCTCGCCTTTGCACCAGCTACCAAACTGCAGTGTTGCATTTTTCAACATGAGAAAAAAAGATGGAAAACAGGCAACATTGAGAGCGGTGTCGTTCTTTAACCCTGTCCAAATGAACTAAAGTTTCTACATATGTTTCCAAACTAATCCCTACACTTTGTCAAGTCCATCTGTCTTTATTTCGATTTTCTGCAGCTGTAAAGATCAGACAGAGTTGCCTTAAATTCTATTTTATTCTATTTAAAATGCTGTCTTACTTTACTTTATAAGAATATTTTGATACGTTGAAGGAGGTGATGGACAGAGCCATACTGCCCCCTGTTGTGTCAGACGGATCATGGCACCATATACTGTATCTCACAAGTCTGTTACATTTTGTAATTTTATGTTTAATGTTTTAGTCAGGGGAGAATTATTCAGTACGACAAGAAGAGACAAGGCACCTGCAGTAGGAGCAGAAGTATTTAAATCTTTTACTTCAATAAAAGTACCAAAACATTCATGTAAAAATACACTAGATTACAAGTAAACGTCCTGCATTCAAAATCATACTTGAATAAAAGGATAGAAGCATTATCAGCAAAATGTTTTAAAAGCTTCAAAAGTAAAAGTCGATGACTGATATGTTATTACATCTGACATTATTAGACTGCTGCAACGATACATAAGCAGCATTTCACTGTTGGTTGAGGTGGAGCTACTTTTAACTACTTTATATACACTTTAGGTCAGTGGTTTCCAACCTAGAGGTCGGGCTCTCTTCTAAAATAATAAATCGGAGGTGTCGTGAGATGATTAATGCGGAAGAAAAGAAGGAAAACAAACTTCTCCTAACTCTTTACCTCTTTATGCTTTGAATAGTTATTTAAATTAAACTATCTGAAAGGTTTCAATGGGAAATGTCTCTTTGTTGGAACAGCTAACAACTCATATACATGTGAAACGTGACAAGAGGCCCAAACTTTGTTTGTAAGGGGTCACAAGCCAAATATGTTGGGAGCTACTAATTTAAGTAGGGATGCACCAATTCCGATACTGGATCAGATATCGGGCCGATACCGACTCAAATAGCTGGATCGGATATCAGTGACAATGGGGCAGATCTATTCAATTCGGTTTTATGTTTATATACTGTATACATTATAGGCTGGAATTTTAATTCCTGTTGAAGTTTTGACCAATTTGTTGCTGCATTCAAAAGGTTTACACTTCATTTTTTAAGTTTTTTTTTAAGATGCTGACGTACGATTTATTATTTTAATAATAAACAACTAAGTAAATTTATACCTATGTATTTATTTTGTTTTACAAAGTTAGGAAAGCAATGTTTAAGTGAAGCCTGATGTTTCCTTACACATAAAAGAATGATCCCAGTCACTTCCACACAGTGAGAGATGCAGCTCATTGATTAAACACTGGTATCGGATCGGGACTCGGTATCGGCCGATACCCAAAGACAATGTATCACTACTGGTGTCATCCCTAGATTTAAGGCATTTTATTTCATGAGTGTATTATATGTTGTTGTTTTTTTTATGTAAAATGTAAATCTTAAAAGTACAGCAGTCAAATAAATGTAGTGGATCAATATAAAGTAGCATAAAATGGAAATACTCAAGTAAAGTGCCTCAAAATTGTACTTATGTACAGTAAATATAGTTAGTTACTTTCCATCACTGGGAACCTGCATAATCAGTGTCTACTAATAAACAAATTCCGCTACTGAAATTGTGAATTTTGTGAGTAGTTTCATTGGTTCCTTTAAGATTGTAAGTTAATTTCTCACTTTTAAAAGCAGAGTTGTACTGTACGAACCCAAATTTAAAATTTTTTCTTGCTTCTCTCTCTAACTTTCTGTGTTACATGTATCCAAACTTGGCCAGTTAACTTCCTCCTGCAGCAGTAGAGCGAGAGAGAGAGAGAGAGAGAGAGATGGATGCACACATAGAGAAGAAGGAGACAAAGTACAGATGAAAAATAGTAACCTGTGACGGATGAGCGACAAAAACAGAGATGCGAATGGAGAGATTGATGGCCGTCTGAGAGAAATATAGAGGGTAGAAGGAGAGGGATGGGTACGGAGAGTTGAAGCTGGCAGCAAAAGTGAGTGAGAGGTTGAAAGAGGAGGATGAAAAAGTAGAGGAAAGGTTCATCTCTCTCCCCCTCTTCCTCTCAGTCCCTTTCTCTTCGTCTTTCTCTCTTGGCCAGTTGACAACTCAGTAGGAGTCAGACTACCATCTGTCTATTGGAGAGGAGCGAACAGCCCTCCACCTACTTCTCCTCCTCCTCCTCCTCCTCCTCCTCCTCCTCACTTCCCTCCTTATCTCCCTCCATTTCTCCTCCTCTGCGTCGTCCTCGTGAAACTCTTCCTCTCCATTCTGACAGCATGTGAGAGAAAGAAAACCAGACAGAGCCAATTGACAGACAGGATACTAATACGCTAATATGCTAATCCTGCTTTGCACTTGTATGCTATCTGGGCTGTTTTATAGTGCATGTGTGTGTGCGTGCATGCATGCGAGTGTGCATGTGTGTGTGCGTGCATGCATATGTGCGTGCATGTGTGTGTGGCAAGGCCTAGCCCCTGGGTAATAAAACAATACAAAGAGAGCTTTAGGCCTGCTGGGCCCGCAACAGCACTTGAATACCAAATCAGCCAGCAGAGATCACTGGGGGAAAGGTGTAGTGTGTGTGTGTAGTGTGTGTGTGTGTGTGAGGGTGGGTGGGGGGGATGTGTGTGTCTCTGCAGGAGTGAGACAGATAGCAGAAAGCGGCCTTGTTTTTCCAGTGGTGGTGACCGTTGTTTCGGTAACTCCTGCTTCTAAAAGTAGGAGAGCAACTTCGCAACAGCTCCGGGCACAGATGGATGAATTTCTAAAAAAAAGAGAGGGAGATTGATGATGGGGGGGTGCCTGAAAAAGCAAACAAGAACGGGGGATTTATAAAAAGATATAGAGTACGGAGCGCCGTAGAAAGGATTGTACAGTTAAAATGCTATTTCTACCAGTTTCACTTCTCTGTTGCTCGACACACGGTCATATATATATATATATATACACACACGCCCATCCCACCCATTTCTTCCCTCTGTATCTCACCCTTGTCTGTCAGCCAGCCCTTGCCTTAATGGACCATACACACAATTACTACTGATTAATATACCACTTAACATTTTGACCCCATTCAGGCAACACACACATATACACACCACTTAACATTCTGGCCTTGCCCTGGTATGATTGGCTTCTCAGGTACCCAGCATGCTGCAGCGACGCTCCAGGGCAGCCCCACTGAGACCACTGCTGTCTGAAGAGCAGAGTAAAAGTGTGTGTGTGTGTGTGTGTGTGTGTGTTGAGATGAGAACATGCCAGTGCCAGCCCCCTGAGGGACCACCATCCAGTCCAAGTCCTCAGGGAGCCTCGACACTTTAGGAATGCCACTACAGTGGGGCATCATCGCGGCCAAGAGGGCCCAGAGGGATAGAGGGATGGAGAGGGAAGGGAGGTCGATTGGGGAACAGTAGGGCCCGATCATCATCAAGGGCCCCAAAGGGAGGATGGACTGATATATGTGAAAGGTGGATAAAAGATTGAGAGTGTAATGAAGAAGCGGTGGGTGAAAAGCTGTCAATGCATCTCTACATCAAAGATGAACTCGTCCGAAACTGAACTGCAGTCAAACACATCACTTCCTATACTGGCAACAATATTATATTTCATTTTTAATGGGAGTGTGAGAGGATAGAGGGATATGAGGAAACCAGAGAAAATATTATGTATGAATACAATGCAATTCTGACCCGTGGAGACTTTGAGTCAACATCAAGCTATACAATGAATTGTGTTTCTAAAAGAACAAAACTCTTGGCCACTTGGGGGCAGCAGAAACACGGTGTGAACACAACACTGACATATCGTCACATTTTAAGTTGATGTTACGAACTTGTAGCAAACAGTTGCAGCAGTTACAGAGCAACATTATCATTCATTTAGAGTAGTGTTCCTGTCCACCTGGTGAATCCAGTATTCTCTCTCTTTTATCTCCATTTTTGGTCTCCACCAACTCCTGAGGGAAATATCTGTCTCTTTAGCTGCTAAATGCTCCACTATGTTCACCAGCTAGTCGCTAACTGTGTCTGTCTGCTGTTTGGAGCTGAGCAGGTAGTAAATGTTGGGGGTTTTTTTAGAGCTTTTTCACTGAAAACAGCTTTATGAGAGCCGTGAGAGTGAACCATAACGTTGCGAGCCGGACAGCTAAGTAATGAGCTTGTTATAAAGCTTCTTAAAGCCGAGGGGAGCTGCAGATTCAGGTCATATTTCTCTGTAGGTTCATCACTACGAGCGACTCCTTTCACATAGTTTTCACATTGTCAATTTATACATTATTATAAATATAATTCTTCTGTGACACAAATTTATTTGCCAAACACAAAATAATGGGACTTTTTGACACGGACTGTTGCAAAACTGTCTCCAAAACTGCAGACCGTTGACAGGTAAAGTAGCGAAACATAATAAATCCAGCTGCTTCTACATGTATGAGCGTGACGGTTATGAAAGGGTTGAGTCTGAAAACGATGTAAATCATAAACTATGGCCTTCACAGGTGAATTGTTGGATTGTACGTTTACAGACAGACAAATCAGATTGTAAGCATTTGTAGAAACGGTGCCACGCTACTGTTTTTTGTACGGTAAAGACAATAGTTTGCCATCACAACACTTAAACAAAAAGGCTTTTGTTAAGTTGCTTTGACAGCTCACATTTAGACTGTTTGTCTCAAACAGACAGTAGACCTGCACACTCTACAGTCCAAGACCCGAGCAGAACTTTACTTTATTTCACCACAAACCAGCTTAATTTAGTAAATTATTCACTTTAGTATGGTAAGAGTGTAGCTGAGAGCAAAAAGATAAAAGCACCACAAGCAACCGAGTGAGTTAAATGATATGAAGAGAGAGAAAAAGAGGGACACATTATAGAGATAAAAGGTTTGAACGTGGCATAAAGGTATAGCAGTGAGGGAGTAACAGATCAAGGTGTGCGAGGACCACAAGGGAGAGGCGGGGATGGTGTGGCAGTGAAGGCTGGAGGGAGGGTGCGAGTCGAAAATACAAATCAGAGGAGAAACATAGAGAAGGATATTAATTATATTCAGGGCACTGATGTGAACACACCATGGGCCTGATGTTCTCATGATGGAGACATGCACATCACACAAACCCAAGAGGGTTACCTGGTGCAGGAGGACTGTGATAGTGTGACAGCTCAGTCACAAAAGTTTTAATAAGTTGAAGAATGCATGAGGTTTATCCTGCAAGTTCACAGAAGTTGAGGAAACTGGGTTTTTAATTTGTCTTTTTAGTGTGGGCGTCTGTCTCTATGTTGAGTCCATGTGTTGACAGACAGCAAAAATGATCTCAGATCGTCATGGAAAACAAATTAAATCCTGAGATCTTGGATAAAAATATTTTTCAATGTTTCTTTTTATTCTACATAATGGGGTTTTTTTTACATATTTTTATTTTCTATACATATTGAGACCTTTTACATGCGTAAAAGTAGCAATACTGCAGTATAAAATACTCAAAAGCAGCAAAAAATACAGTATCAAAAGTAAAAGTACTCAGGCACAATGTTCAGAGTGTTATATGTATCATATATAAATTGTAGGCATCATTTAAATGTTGTTGCAAAAACCTAATTTAACAACTTTATATTATCTATAATATACAATGCATTATATTTTATAAACTCTATATGTTTTATGTGTAAAATCTTAATGTGCTAAGTAACTATCAGGTAACAGGTCGCTCTTGGAAAAAAGATTTTAATCTCAATGTGTTTTTTTTACCTGGCTAAATAAAGGATATATAAACTATAGCTGTCAAATAAATGCAGTGGAGTATGGATGGAGTAATGGAGTGAAAGTCCAATTTAAATACTCGAGTAAAGTACAATTACCTCAAAACTATACGTTAGTACAGTACTTGTGCGAACTTACTTTCTGCCACTGCACTGTAGTTCTTCCAAGTGATTCGGTGCTTGCAGCAACATTTAGACAGAAAATCAATTCCTGATACGCTTCTATTCACGGCTGCTACAGGGCAAGCAAAGGTATATGTCCTGCCCTAGTTTGTACACAAAGTGCTTGCATGCCAAAAGGAAATGTAAAAGAATGTAAAAACTTGGAAATATGTTAGTAATCTGAGTTTTTTATTTATTGCACTAAATAATTATTAATTGTCGACTATATAATTGACATGTTGTGTTCATGTAATGTATAATGTAAATTCAAAAACATATACAGTACTTTTCACAATCAAAAAATGTACCATTGTTGCAGCTGTATCTAGTAGAACATGTCTGCAAGACATCTGAATTTTAAAGAAATGTAAAAGGGAACAAAAAAATATCTACCTGTGCAACTGCAATGTAAATTAGCCACAGCAGGTGCAGTGTCTTAAAATGTAACCCTGTCTCCTGGAAATTATTCATACAGGCATACTATTAATTTGCAACAGCAAATACATTATGTATTATAGGATGATGTTTTCAACATAAGGAAGTGTTTTAAATGAACAGAATTGCAAAATGTTCATACTGAACATGTCTGCGTTTTATTTATTTGTTTTCCTTAGGGCTGTCAAAGTTAACGCGATAATAACGTGTTTATGCAGATTCATTTTAACGCCACGCAACTTGCGATTGTTAATTAAACCGTTATTTGACCTTTCAGCGGTTGTAGCGGGCTCAGTTTTAAAGCAATAGTGATAATATTGGCATGACATGAAACTAGGAAATGGGGGAAAAAAAGGAATCTATTGGTAACAAACATGTCTGTTGCGACTGGCAGAGTCATTTTCAAAGGGGTCTCTTGACCTCTGACCTCAAGATATGTGAATGAAAATAAGTTCTATGGGTACCCATGAGTCTCCCCTTTACAGACATGCCCACTTTATGATAATCACATGCAGTTTGGGGCAAGTCATAGTCAAGTCAGCACATTGACACGCTGACAGCTGTTGTTGCCTGTTGGGCTGCAGTTTGCCATGTTATGATTTGAGCATGACAAATCTTCTTTTAAGGTACATTTGGAAGAGATAAAATATGGACAGTCATGCGATTAATTGCGATTAAATATTTTAATCGATTGACAGCCCTAGTTTTCCCACAATATTTCATAGCGAACAAAGCACCATTCAACTTTTTTCTTGTCGTATTTTGGCACTCACAGCCCTCGGTTAAGGTTAGAGAAAGATTGCAGACAGAATGTTTTTACTTTGGTAACTGAAATCACAAATGTGAGCATTTCATACAACCACTGTGCAGAACAATAATATATCTCCCACACTGAAACAGCATTTCCAGGCAGCAATTACATTTCTCTTCAAAATGTAAGTTGAGTAGTATAGAAACATAAACACTTTAGACATCTACAGTTAGTTTCTTACTCACACTAGAGATGAAACTCATGTGGTGAACAAAGCTGATGTGTTGCAGTGTTTTGCCACTAATGAGATATTGACTCCATTGTGACTGTGGTACATTGTTTATCCCACTTATTTATTTATGCACAATTGATGTGTGGGTTCAGCTGAGTTCCTACAAACACACACGGTGAATGAGCGAGGCAGAGAGATCAATATGCAACATTAACACAGGATAGTCTTTAATGTTATTTTCATTTGGGAAACACAAGCCCACTGTTTATTTCCATTTCCACAACGCTCATTCACTCTTATGATTGATACCTCTCGCTGTAGCTGTCTCACCCCCCACCCCACTACCCCCCATCCAAACGCACACACACACGCTCACACACACACACACACACACATCACACCCGGCCCTCTCTTTTCTCCCTCTCTCCTGGCTGTGTCAGCAGCAGCACCAGCAGTACTTGGGTCTTTGTGTCTCCTTCATATCATCTTGTTAAAAATTAAAGTGATTCTACTTCCCTCCATCTTTCTCTCTCTCTCTAATGCTAATCTGTTCCCTGTTGGACCAGTATGCAGATGAGACGCAAATACAGCGCAGCCTGATGAATAGTGATGAGGCTACAACACACACACACACACACACACAGACACACGTAGACACACACCTGAGCAGCCTTGGAATGCCCTGTGGTTTACCTGTCTGTCTGTCAATCAAAGCAGTGACCGAGTGAAGGAAGGTTTGTGTGTCTGTCTGTGTGTGTGTGTGTGTGTGTGTGTGTGCGTCCTTAAATTCACCCCTCAAACCATGAAATTAAAGTTAAATTATGATCCAAAAAGTCTGTCATTTTTTTAAATATAATTGCATTAGAACAAGCAATGATCTTTTGTCTAATAATTTGTTTCATTTACAGACGAAAAAGTGATTGTTTTATATATAATATTTAATCAGGATTAATCGCATGATTGTCCATAGTTAATCGTGATAAATCGCAAATTAATTGCACATTTTTTATCGCACATTTTTTGTCTGATCTGGTCAGAAGTCAAGGGACCCTTTTAACCTTGGAGCGTTATTTAACCTCCTTCCTGACACGCTAGTATGACATGGCTGGTACCAATAGATTCTTTAGGTTTTCTAGTTTCATATGATGCCAGTATCACTCTACCTTTAAAACTGAGCCCACTACAACCTCCGAAAGATTGAATACGTTAATGTATTAAATAAATGAGTGCCGTTAAAACGAATTTGCATTAACGCATTATTATCGCTTTAACTTCGACGGCCCAGGTCTGAATATCTCCATCTAAGAATAAAGGAAGGAATCTCTGTCCGTCTTTCCGTATGTCCTTCGCATAACTCGAGAAACGTTAATCCGATCGACTTCACACTTGGCGGGTGTATTGCTGGGGACCCAGGGGAGTGCTTTGTTAAATTTGGTGCAATTTGGACTTGTGACACGTTCGATAATAATAAACAAGCACACAGTGCTCTGTTCAGCAGTGAGGGAGGGGCTTTCCAGGCTCTGCAGGCAGTCCATCATGTCGTCTCATAGTGGGCAGACCACGGGTCATTGCAGTTCACAACGGGACATTTCACTTCCCTGGAGTGAACACGAGCGGAGACGCAGAATCGAACCAGAGTATATTTCACCGTGTGACCGTGAATAAGCCACGGGTGTGTTTTCCCCTGTGAGTACGACTCTATTTCCCCGTTGTCAGACTTGATCCTTGTAAGGTGTCCTTGGGTGTCCAGAAAGGCGCCACTAAATAAAATGTATTATTATTACTTGATACTAACTTATAACACTACTGTAATAACGTCACCGCCAGCAAAATACCTCCATTAAACCCATGATCTACTTTATAACCGCAGTGGTCAAAGCAAGCACCTATTTGGAAATAACCTCTGTTATAAGTGTGTTTCACCAATTTTTCTGACCGTGATTAGCCGCGACATGGGTGTGTTCACAGGCCAAGCATTTAGTTCGTTCTGAACAGGCATGTTTTAAACGGGCACTAGTTTTCCTTTAAAAGACAGTTCACATGGTGCCTGTGTTACAGATAAATGCGTTTGTTTTTTTTGACGACATTATCACAGTCGACAGTATAGACATCCAAACAAGTACAAATTTGACAGTGTTGATGGGAGCGGAGACATACAAACTAGATGTTTACATAATGCTCACTAGTCAGTTTACATGAAGATCTGTCAACCACACATGTGTTTTCCCTCTTAACATTGCTTCTCTCCGTGAATATCTTAAACTGGAGAGAGGGGGGGTTTCCCCTTTATCCCGCTGGTAGATGTATGGTTTCCTGCATGAGTGACCCGGGTGTGAATCGGGTCTATTACACACACATAGACAGACAGGAAACAGAAGTAAGAGAGACACCTCCAGGGTCAACATGTGCCATGTTGTGACATTTGATATTCTGTGAAACCATTTTTCTTTTTTACAAACATACATTGATGCATGATGTAGTGAACTGGTGCTGACCTCTTAAAGTACAGGCAGGATATACAATATGACAGCAAACTAAACAATAAACATATTAGATGTATGCAATGAGAGGCAAAATGATGTTCCAGTGCAGCAGCAGCAGCAAGAGGAGCTGGTGACAATATGAGGACATAAACTTACAGTATGTGCTCTGGGATGTATGTAGCTATGAGTTGTTGAAAATCAACCCAATCTCATGGGAACAGGACATTCCAGTTGTCATGAGGATGCATTTCAGACTTTTAGCATGTCATTTGTACGCCACACAACAAAACTACGGTAATGTCTGCAGTAGTCAGTGTTACCGGTGTTACACAGTGTTTGGGCATACACTGATTACAGTGCCCCCACCGTCGTTATGCTTTTTTTGTAGAAATAAAACCCATTTTGTTCATTTTTTAGTATTAGCGCCGCGTTATCAGTACATAGTGAGACGACGGGCCCTTCAAACTGAAAGTGAAAATGTCTTCTCCGTACGGAGTCACAGCACAGTGTAGCAGGAGTTAGATTTCACACATGGGAGGAGAGACAGTTGACAGACAAGACGATGGTGGACGATTTGGTGTCAAAGCGAACTATGGCAATATTTTGGATTTAAAGCCAATGCTTTAAGGGAACCATAACGTTAATGAGGCAATCGCTTTTCAGAGGAAAGAGCGTTCACAGCCGGTGTTCGCAACGCAGCTGCGCCGGGTGGAAACCTGCAGCCCTACAGCGAAAGCTTGACCGGAGATCCCAGACACACAGCCATCCAATGTTAAAGATCAGTTATTATTAATGTTTATTAACCGGTGGGAAAAATTCCTCACTGTGATATCCCTAGTCCACAGTTAGGTTTAGGCAACAAAACCACTCACACTTAGGTTTAGGAAAAACATGGTTGGCAGTAAAATATGTACGGAAACAACGTAGCATAAATACGGAAATCATGTCACAAATGTCACTAAAAAACACATCACTAAAGTAACAAAAAACTCCTGGTTGAAAGTCCTGTGTTTCCCAGCCAATGTGAGCAGTCTTTCTCACTTTTTACTCTACGTCACTAGCTCTGAGCATAGCGTACTGTATTTACGCAGATGCGTTTACATCGCAGTCAGTACAGACTACATGACGTACAAATGACACGTCAAAAGCAAGAACAACGTTCTTATTGCACGCCTTTTTAAATTATCGTGCCATTCATGTGCCTTTTGGTGTGATCGGGCTGTGAAAATATTCATGTCTGAAGGAGCTGGGAATAAAATGACATGGATGTACTGGTGCACAAAAAAGTAACAACACCAATGCAGTCCTCTGTGCTGTTTTAACGCAGAGCTGTTTCAACGCAGAGCTGTTTTTGGCTGTGCAAGGCTCTACTTAAGAGCCAAATGGGTTTTTTTCTATTTAGTGCAAAGAGACATAACAGGCAAAACTTGGTTCCTCACCTGTTCTTTGGATAAACCTGTCGTCTACCTGCCAAACCTACTGCTTCATTTGGATTGTAAGTTACAATAAATCACTGAACTCTTCCTGCTGCCTCCTCATCCGGACATTTGAATATATTCTGAATATATATTATATAATAGCAAACTGCTGCTGCTAATCACAAGCACACATATAAATACACACACACAGCTGCAGAGTAGGCTGTTTCCTGTATGCCGTTCTCCACATTACTGTTACCATCTGCACAGGCATTTCCTGTCCGACCTTGAAATCAGGCCCTCACCCACGACCAACATCACTCCGCACACACCCATGCACACTCTTCCCTCATTTCCCCACATACCCATGTGCTTTTTGACATCCTTTTTGCGCAACAGTCACACATCCATTCACATACTCATTCACCATCCAAACCCACAACACCCTCATATGTTCACTTGAGCACTGACAAGTGTCCAAATTAAAGAGTGACTTGGCAAAAACAATCAGCAGTGGAAGATAAATACGTAATGCCTCAAACCTGTAATTATTAGTTATGAAAAACTAAACTCCTATGGGGAAACAACTTGGCATTGTTTTCATGACTAGAAGCTAAAATACAGCACAAACTTGAACTTTACGAGCACCTAGAGTTACTCCAATCTGCCACTTTCACACCAGGGAGCCGTGATGTCATCAATCAGTAACCCAGCGCTCGAGCAGCGGCCAGCCTTCCCCAAACTGGCCACATGTGTTTTTATTCAGCGAGAAAGTTATAGCAGAAAAGGTTAGGTCACAGATAGTTTACAATAATATTATTCATGTAAAGGAAAGTGGAAACGATCCCTGCATGTGACTTCACTCTGTTTACACAAGCATGCCCTGAATACATTGATATCGCCAGCCAGTAAAACTCACCACACACACACACACACACACACACACACACACACACACACACACACACACACACACACACACACATTACACATTAATTGCATGAACTGGATTTCATAAGGTGAAGGAAAGGAACCGAGCCAAAGTCCGACAATTAGCAGAGATTTAAAATAACAACTGAGGGCCTGAGGCGTAGTGTTAAAGCAGAGGAGACATAATGAGAGTAAGAGTTATGATTCCAACTCGCAGGAGAAACAGAGACACTGTTGTAGTGTTGAAATATGCAATGCCAAGTTGTTACAGCTCTTGGAATGGCTCCCTGGTTGTGTTTAATACTGACTTGATGAGGAAAATATTGATTAAAATACGGCACATTAGATCATGGAATAGGCATTTTGTAAATGAATGCTGTTGGCCATGTTTTAAGACCAGTGGCAGGAGAACTGCATGGGTGCAAGCTATAAACGTACTATTTTTGCTTTACAAAACTGTTTTGTCCAAGTGAACATGTGTATGTGTGCAGATTATGTGTGTCTGACTTGTATTAATAACATTGTGGGGACTCGCTTCCCATTTTGGGGGCTGGTCCCAGTGGGCTACCTCCGGGTCTGAGAAGTGAAGCCAATGCTGAAGTGCTTTAAACTTGCATTCTTTCTAATATCCAGCAGGGGGCGACTCCTCTGGTTGCAAAAAGAAGTCTGATTGTATAGAAGTCGCTGAGAAAATGACCCTACTTCTCACTTGATTTATTAAACATTGTAAACATGAGTTTATGTTCTCAATCATTAAGGTTTCAAGGTTAAGACTTGTTTTTTCCTTGAGGTCAGGGTACGTCTCATGTGATGCAATGTCCTCCTAAGTGATAAAAACAAGTATCTGTGTGTGTTACAGTCATAGTTTCCGTGTGAAAAGAGGACACGTCATCAGACACACAGGATACAGCACCACAATTCCCACGGGAGAATACAGAACATAGCAAAGGAGAGAGAGAGATGTGGTTATGACTCTCAACATTCACACGGCTGTTGTCCAGCTGAAATAAATAGTTGAGACCATTTGCAAAAAGGTTTTGCTCTTTTTTACTCTTCCTGCCTTCTTAATTATTTGAGAAAGTTTGCATTTCCTCTAATGCGAAATATCACAAAATACTTTTTAACGCTTGGGCCCCGATCACACTGAGACGCGTCGCTATAGAAACCATAGCCGTACCACAGGAAAAAAATGGTTTTGTGGGCGACGCAGCTGCCGTGCGCTCCTCACCTGTCAAGTGTCAAGTGTCGTGTTTACAGCTTGTTTCTGCTGTCCCCAAGTGGCCAAAACATACTCTATTGCAGGTCCAGAGGGTCCAGTCGCAGCTTGAGTTTCATGATAGTAATGTGCTATATAGAAGCTGTGATATATGCAGTCAAAATAAAAATACTTTCCTGCTATGTATAAGTCAACATGTTTAAACCAATTAAAATTTGGAAAAAAAAACACAAACTGAAAATAAAAGTTGATTTTACTTGAATGAATTCAAATTGGTGCCCTCTTTTCCTCCAGGACTGCGTTCTACAAGAAAAAAAACAAGAATGAGGATGAAGAGACTCTCAGTTACTGGTAAAGGTAGAGTACCTTCATCTGTTCTCCCATCCCTGTATCTTCTTTGTTATTCACACTCACTTCTGTAGCCATTAAGCTACTGCTGGCCTCGTCAGCTGGTCAAACGTTGTTTAAAAAAAAAAAGAAATGCAACACAGTCTTTTTCACTAACCCACACACCAATAAAAACACACCCATTTCCATAAAGAGTCAACCTTATGTCATTTTCCCAGTAGACTGGAGCATCTGCAGCAAATCAACCTCGCTTCCTCCCTCCTTTCTCTCTCTGTCTCCCACTCACTTGTTTCCTTCATTTATTTTTCATTTTTCATTTTTAGGAACAAGTGTGAATGGCCAAAAACATCCTTCCTTTATCTCTGAAACAACCACACATTCTTTGGCTCTTACTGTAATGCAGTGTTTGCTGTCATGCACAGGTGCTTGTCTTCAGCCTGTCTCAGCAGTTAAAATGCTGCCCCGAGACTCCAAAATGGAAAGAATAATAGAAAAAGTGATTGCTAGATGCCTTCCCCCAACACTTAACTCTTTTGAATTGCATTATTAGGTGGGATCACTGTGATCCATGTATGTATAAAGATGTATAAAGATGTATAAAGAGAATTGGATACAACATTGGAGGTGGATATACCATGTGAAACCAGAAGTCAACATTGATTTATTTGTGACGTAACTTCCATACTTAAGTTACGCCACTTCCCGAGTTATTTTAAGCCAAACCACGATCTTTTCCTAAAACTAACTAAGACGATTTATTGCCTAAACCTAACCAAGACATTTTGTTGTCTAAACCTAAGGGTGTTGTTTCCTGTGAAGACGGAAGTTTATTTTGAAAAGACTGTATGCATGTAGCGGGCGGAAATTGACACGTGTTGCTGGACATTGGTAGGAAAACAAACGAAAAAAGAGGAATAACTTTTTTTGTAAGATATCATACATCAGAATACGTTGCAGTAGGCTACATGACTTTATTGACTCAAGATCCCAGTTCACACACTGGAAGTCCCCCCGCCCCCGCCCCTCCTTGTGCACGCCGTTAATGGAGCAGGACCTGTCTATGCAGCGCAATGGACACATCTACTCGCTGGAATTTCCCATGGCTGATCGTCATCTACGGTCACGGACGCCTTCCACCCCCGCCATCTCGCCCACTCTCCATCCCAACGCAACAAAAAGGGAAAACAAATCAAACAATTCAGTTTCCCATATTCTCTCTGTCTGTCAGCATATGGTTCCAATCAGCTGTGTGTGTGTGTGTGTGTGTGTGTGTGTGTGTGTGTGTGTGTGTGTGTGTGTGTGTGTGTGTGTGTGTGTGTGTGTGTGTGTGTGTGTGTGAGACACCATGTGAATGTTTTTATTTTCCATACATTTTCTCTTCAGATACAAAGCTCTTTGTCCACACTCTTTCTCCATCTCTTTGGCTCCTCCTTCCTCTCACGCCCTCTCCATCTTCCTTCTCTCTCTCTCTTTCTCTGTCTCTCTTTCTCTCTCTCTCTCTCTCTCTCTCTCTATTTTAGTCTTGCTTTTCTTGGCTGCAAGTCAGACCTCAGGCAGACCTAGAGGTCTTTTTCCCAAGCGATCTCCAGGGTGGACTCCAGGGAACAGAACGCAATCACACACACACACACACACACACACACACACACACACACACTCAGACCCTGCTTTCACATGCTCTGTCCATTTCCTCCTCCGTCTCTGCTCCTATCCCATATCTTTCTCTGTCTGCACCTCCTTGTTGACTCATACAATATTGTTGCATTACTGTTAAACTGTGTTGCAGTCATGGTTTATTGGAAAACAGAGAACACAGTGTTCAAAATCAAGTGTTGTGTTCTTGGCCCAGCGGTGCTCTCTGCTACACGCACGCCCATTTGTACATTACATGCTTTGTGGGTGTTTTAAGGCTTTATTTATCCAGGTTAGTCCAACTGGGATTAGGGATCTCATTTACAAGGGAGACCTGGTCGAGACTGCAGCAGCACATTTAGTCAGACAGAACAACTGCAAATACAAATGCACCCACAAGGTTGATCGAGTGCTATAGCTTCTCAGTGAATTTAAGATTGAATAACACTGAAGGATATTATTTGTTGATAACAAGATCTGTGCTGTATCCTTTACTCCACCCTGCAAAAAAAAAAGGTAATTACAAAAAAACTACATGAGTTACTGTATAAAATCTTTGCATTAAAATTGGCTCAAATTCATTTGAAATGGCAATTATGTACAATCAGTGATGGAAGAAGTCCTCAGATCTTTTAATTTAGTCTTTTTTAAGTCTAAATCTTTAAGTATAAATAGCAATAGCACAATGTAGAAATACGGTTACGAGTAAAAGTCATGCGTTCAAACTTGTACTTCAATAAAAGTGTGGGAATTAGCATCAAAATATACTTAAAGGTACAGTGTGTAACATCTAGCGGTATCTAGCGTTGAGGTTGCAGATTACAACTTCTCCCTGTGTGCCAAGCGTGAAGGAGAGCTACAGACGTGAAAATGCGAATGGCCCTATCTAGAGCCAGTTGTTGTAAGAGTAGCGTAGGTCATTTGGAGCAGAGCCAGTGTGTGTGTGTATGTGGGAAGTGAGTGGTGAAGCAAGAGAGAGAGAGAGCGAGGCCGAATGTGTGTGAGTGAACCAGTTAGCTAGTGGAGCAGAACACAGCGTTAGTTTAGCTTTGAGAATAACAAGTGAATGTACAGTGAAGTTGCAGTTTGTGCAGTTTGTTTCCCGTGTCTTGTTTCCCGGGGGCGGAGTGGAGTGACAATAAGTGTTTGGTTTGTCCTTTCTGGGCTACTGTAGAGCAGAGGCGGACTGGGACTGAAATTCAGGCCGGGACTTTGAGATGAAGAGGCCCTTTAATGCGATAATTCTAACACTGATAAAGTTGGAAGGGGCTGCTTTTATCTTCCCTCATTACTGAAAGTATTAGATTGGCCCACTCTGACAGCCAGCGTTCTGCTCTGTGCTGTCTGCGGCTGCGAGGGCCAAGCTGGCCTATGCCGGGGTAGTAAAAAAAAAAAGAAAAAAGATTGGCCCACCGGGAAAATTCACAAGCCTCACGATGACCAGTCCACCCCTGCTGTAGAAACATGGTGGCCGGCTCTGTGAAGAGAGGACCTGCTCCCTATGTAGATATAAACGCCTCATTGTAAGGTAACGAAAAGACAACGATTCTTATTTTCAGGTGATTATACACTAAAGAAAACATAGTTATGAATATTATATTCCATTTCTGCCAATGGATCCACCTAATTGTTACACACTGGTCCTTTAATGTTGCAGCTAGTGGGTGGAGACAATTTTAACTACTTATATACTGCTGGATAGCTTAATGTATAATAACACATAATTTTTTTAATCATATTTTGTATTAATAATTTGAATCTCAAAAGTAATTAGTAAAAATACAATATTTGCCTCCAATATACTTTACTAGTTATATACTTGTAGCCCACTTTTTAGTTTATGAAAGTACACTTTAAAGTATACTCTCAGTAAAAAAGGAGTTTATTAGTTTTTACTGCAGGTATACTTGTAAGTTTTCTTTAACTTATAGTACTTAGCCTAATTATTTATGCATTACATAAATGGACTTTTGCTGTTTGACTTGATATTTTGCGATGAGATTAAAAAAGAAAAAAATGTTTTTTTGTAGAATTGTTTTTTTTTTTTTAATTTCTTGAAAATATAAAGTAAATTTATATCAAAACATGCGTTTACAAACTCTCACATCCTCTAAGGCTACTCTATCAAAAAGTAAGCATAAGCCAAATATACTTAGACTTTTCTGTATACTTGTCAGTAGAAGCCAAGTATACTTAAGGATAATTTTATTAAGCATATCTTTGATAAGTAGATAAACTGAAAGCATACTCTCTTGTTTCAAGTTTAAAAGAAGTGTACTAATGGCACAGTTGAATGAACATCTTTTTGGTAAGGGTCGAGCTACAACCACATTGAGTTTTGCACTGATGAAGATTTTATGCATAGTTATTGTATTAACTTATTATTGTATATTACTGTTTTGCTTTATTTTATGATGTCTTGATACATTGCTGCTTGTTATTAACTGTGAAGGTGTCCTTGAGTGCTTTGAAAGGCGCATATAAATAAAATGCATTATTATTATTACCTAAAAATTGTACTCAAGCACAGTAAATGTATGTATGTTACTTTCCCCCACTTTATGCAAGCAATATTTAGTTAGGTAACTGTGAAAAAGACAGTAGTGTTATGGTGCTAATGTGACATAACACTGATGTTATCGACTGTATGTGAGAACAAAGTTCACCATCCAACAGAGGCAACAGCAGGATTGCAGTGCTCTCTAGTGGTGAGGCAGGGTGGAGTCCAGATGTTCCAGTTTTAGGATTTTGTCATTAGCAGGGAGTTACTGGTGGTTTCTAATGTGAAAACAACAAAATGTTTTCTAAAGAACTTGTGAGAAGAATACTACTACTACGGATACTTCTACTGTGAGGTTAATGTTTGGACTTTCATGTGAGATTTCTTTTAGGGATTAAAACATTCACAGTGATTCAATGTTGTAGAACAATGAAAACAAGAAAGAAATCAAAGTACGAACTTTTTATAGGCACTGAAAAACAACATTCAATTAGAGGCCAATTATGACACCTCCTTTGCTGGTAAAAGCTTGCTGGCATGTGGTTGGGAGGGGGTGAAAGAGAAAAGGGAATGAGAGGGGTTAGAAAGGGAGAAAGGATGTTACGCCTCTTCTTTGTCTCCTCTCTCTCTCCTCCTCTCTTTCTTCTCCCTTTCCTCATTTTCTTTCCTCTCTTCAATCCCTCCTTCCTCTCATTTCCTTCTCTCTCTTTCAGAGAGACCGAGACTCTGAATAGGATACATGGTGACAGATAATGGATGGAATGATCAGAATGATCAGCTGATGTGGTGTACCTGAAGTTCAACATTTCAGGAGCTGCATCTCCTCCTCCATCTTGCTCACCTCTTCCTTGCTGAGCCACTTCTTCTCCACCTCTCTGCTCTGATTCTGCAGCTCCTGAGTTCTCCTCTTCTTCACTGTCTCAATCTGGCAGATCTCCGTCTCTATTGCTCTCAGCTTGTCCAGATTTCCGTCTTCCAGTGCCATCATTTCCTTTCGGACACATCATCATGATCACATCATCCTTTTCCTGGATGATCTGGCTCGCCTTCTTCTCACAGTCCTGCTGCAGAGTTTCCAGCTCGGCGACTACTGCCTTCTGTTTAACAATCCACCAGCTTTCCACCTCTTCATTTAACTGTACCACAGTTTTGTCAAAGGAAAGTTGACTTTCTTTCAAGGAGTGGACTTCCATCTTTTTTTCTTTAATTTTTCTCTCCATCTCCTTGCGCTGAGTGTCAAACTGTTTTTGACTGGCTCTTGCAGACTCTAAAGCCTTACCCATGTCATTTCTGACCATAAACAGAGTTGACACTATAGAGTCCATTTCATTCAGCTACTGTACTTCTTCTTTTCTTCCTCCTTGTTGACTGTCTGTACCCTCAGTGCAGCATTTTCTGCAGCCAGTTCCTTGTATTCCTCGTCGCAGACTGCTCAGTATTCTGATGAGATCACACTGAAGGACACATGCAATAGACAAGTGAATGAAATGTAGCCATTTGCATCTGTTGTAAAGCAACCCTGAATCACTGCCAGCAAAATTAAATTCCCTTCATTCATTGCTTCAGCCAAAACAGTCAAATTCTCAATTTACTATTGAGTGATGGTATTTAAGGGAAGTTGTGTCTGTATTTCACCTAAATACAGTCACTTAATAGCAAATAGAAATATCCTCCATAGTCAACTGCATAGTATCCACAAAAACTAATGTCAGGTAAACTAAACTACAGCAGCACCAAAAGCCTATTGTGTCCATTACTCGCAGTAAACATTACTGTAATCATGTTGTAAAATTCAAAACACTACAGTTCAGATGTCTCAATACGACAAATGTGTGTAATTTACAGATAATTTTGGAAATGAAAAACAAAACGTATAATATAATTCAATCACTTTTCCACATCGCTTTAATATATTTAATAGCTTATACTGTAGATAATATGGGGAAAAGAAGTGACCATTCAGTCTGAATATCAGGCTACCTTTCTCTTGAAAATTATTCGCAGTAATTATATTTGTTGAAGCTTTAGACAAAAGATAATGAAATTAAAGAAAAACTAGGCTGTCGTAAGTAAGTGTAGCACGAAAAAAAAGACATAGCCTAAAAGTGTTTCCTGCTTAAAAAATCTCACCTCGTCTTCTGAGTTGTTGCTTTTCTCCTTGTCTGCTGAACACTGATTCTTTAGCGATATTGGAGTTGTAGTATTTGCTTGTAGTTCTGGTGTACTTTCCATAGTTGCAGATTTCCACTGAGAGATGTTTTCTCTGTTGAAGGTCAACCATGTTGTTTTTTTTTCTAAACCTAACTATAATGGTTTTATTGCCTGAACCTAAGCAGTGTTTTTGTTTACATGACAACATTAAGCACGTGTTTACTGCGACCAAAAAAGAGGGTTCTGACAAAGCGTCTGCATTTTGTGTAATTACAGGGACCTCAAAATGTTACAAATCCATACAACTATTAAACAAATCAATGCTCTTCTTTACAAGAGAGCATCCAAAGGGAGTGTGTATTTGTAATAATAAGTCTGTCTTATAGCACACAGCCCTGGTTACCACCTCAGAGATCCAGATACTGGACACTAAAAAGGAAAAGGACCATTGTTTATCTATTTTTGTTTGCATTCATATGTGGATGCACTATCTAGTGTACGTTACAGTTATTACGTTACAATTGTCTCTTGTTTGAAAGTGCCTTTATGGTTCTTCACGTCTGAACCCGGGTAGTCAGCACGCCGTTTTTTATATACCAGCTATGAAAATTACCAAAACAAAATTCTGTTGAAGCAAACATGCAACCATTGTGGAAATGAAAAAGCATTCCCTTAAATGTACTGTGTTGAAGCTTGAACTTATTTTGAAGCTCGATCTTGTGAAAACTGACCAATTTTGACTTTTTACTAACATACATAACATGTATTCCTACAAGGTTTGGGCAATGGGACGATCCATACCATGAAACAATATACATTTGTGTACTTTATGATTCAAACTGAAGTAACTGTCCCTTCGATATCTGTGGTCAGTTGTGGGCAAAGTTGTTCAATGAGCAGTCCTGTTTTATGACAGTTTTCGATTTTTATATGATTTTTTTTTTTTTGCTCTTTTGACAACTTTCAATTCACGAGTATTCTGTGATGTGTTCAGATGTTCGAGGAGGAAATTAAAAAAACCTCAAAACCCTGATTACAAAAAGAAACAATCAACAGCAACACACTGTCACAACATGCTGAGCTGCAAAGTCATAATGGGGAAAGATATCAAATAAACATTAGCTGTTGTTTGTTCCAATTCTGCTTTTTTTTTTAAAACTCTAATATATTCCAAGATATAAAGAACAAATCAGAGCCAACTGTTGGCATTTCAAATAAAGTGTAATGAGTACTGAAGAAGCTTGAACAATCTTCTATAACTCAATTCCAACACAGTTTCAGTCTCAGTTCTTTAGTAATTCATCAATATTTTAGGGTTATTAGCAAAAAACTGTAAACAAACTGGCACACTGAAATCCAGGGAAAGCTATACTGTGCTTGTCAAGTCCAGGTTAATTACTGTGTAAACCAAAAGGATGAAAATAGGTAGACAAAAGCATCATTTTATTTTTCTAATTTACAAAACAGCCTCAAACTGTCCAAATACCACCTCCTCTTCCTCTTTTTCGCCTGCTCAACACAGAGGTTTGCCACAGTTCACTTTCTAGCAGGACTGTCCTAATTGGTTGCCATGGGGACCAAAGATGTGGATGTTAAGTATCTAGGCTTTCTCATCATCACTCCCTGCCATGCTGCTGTCTGTAGAGTCTGCTTCCTCTTCCTCTTCCTGTTGCTGTGGTTCTGTTTTTGGTTGCTGTTCGGGCTCCGTGGTGCTGGAGGGTTCTGTGGGTTCTGTTGTGGTGGTGGTGCCGCCCTCTGCTGGCTTGGCGGTGTTGTCCTGCTGGCCCTGATCGCTTCCGTCCAGGAAAGTAGACCAGCCCTTCAGTCGCTCCTCCCGCTCGCGTGTCGTCTCTTCCACCTGCACAAAAAGAATTAGCATGTAAATTCTTACCAGTTGTAGAGTGTAAGTTTAAAATCTAAGATATCACAATAACTCAAATATCACGTGACTTGTTTGTAAGAGTGATGACCGACAGGCTCCGGTAGCCTATTCGTATGTTGGTATTGGTACGTTATCCTGACTGTTATTCACTAATATGGATGAAGCTTCAAAAATGTTGCATCCGTAAAACTTTCATAATGCAACTCAATGGCATATTTTCATCATCCCTCTTGCTTGCTAAATGCCCGTTTGTATTTTGCATTTGGTTTACCTGATAGTCTGTCGTTCCATCCCAAAGCAGAGCAGTCAGCTGCCTTCCTCCAAACCAGCGACCATTGAACGACTGAATGCATGCATCGGCTTGCTCGGGTTCCTTGAATGCAACCGATGCCACGCCGTCTGGGTGTCTCTGCAGCATCAACACAACCACATACCAGCTCCTTATTGATGCCGCTAACATAAAAAATTCAAACCATTCTGCTATGACTATGTAATAACACAAATGACATCAAACTCACATCAAAGAGGATGACCTTCTTGACCTCCCCGAACTTCTCACACTCTGTCCGCAGATCCTCACGATACTCATTCAACTCCAGGGGGTCTTCCTACAAAAGGTCAACACACAGATTAATACCCTCAATGAACAGTGAGTGTGTGAGTTTGTGAGCGTGTATGTGCATGTTGTGCGTGTCTCTCCACACCTCAAAGTCACTCGGGTGGAACATGTTCCTAATGATGACAACTTTTTCATGCCTCTTCCTCACGTCTCCTTGCTTCTCTGGCCTCCAGTCCAGCTGTCTACACAGAGAAAGACACAGACAAAAGGAATACTCAATTACTCGTCGTCTCTTAATCCACTTCATCATTTTGGGGGAGTGTTTATCCTGACATTGCTTAGTGGCACTTGTGGGAGGTCAAACAAAAAAGAACAAGGAAGTAAAGTTTACTTCTGTTGCTGCTGCATCTTCTTCCTATAATCTTTGTTCTTCTTCTTCTTCTTGCTGGCGTCATACTGGCCCTTTAGCTCAAACCGTGCCGCTTCCACGTGGAGTCGGTAACCTCGGACCTCTGACTCATCTATCAGACGCAGAGCCAATGCCACTGACTCCTTCTGCAGAGAATCACAAACACGCACACTGTCACGTCACTTGAGTGTAACGCAATACTAACTAATGCTTATGATCTGTATAGTGTCATTCAAAGCCAAAACCCACGCGGCTGTGGAAACTATAAATTAAGCTTTAGGCAAGCAGAAGGACAGACAGACCTTGAGATAGCAGCAGAGACCATCGCCCTTCAGATTTCCCTCTTTGTCCTTGTAGAGTTTGACCTTGTACTCCTCAGTGATGGGGTCCCGCATCACAATGCCGCACTTGGACATCAACTCAGCAAACTCCTCAGTGCTGATGTCAGGGGGCAGGCCTGAGGAGGAAGAAGATCAGGAGAGAAAAATGAGAGAGAGTGAGATAGGATGAACAGTCAGCTACTCAAAGAGAAAAGAAGTTAGTTAGCGATACCAACCTGATACGTAGACATTTGTGTTTTTAGTGTCTTCGATATCAAACCATCCTATAAGCACAAAAAAAGGGGAAAAAAGCATTTATCAAAAGATGCGTTTGTACAAATTAAACTTAGAAATTGTACATTTAATACTGGCAATAGTCATTATTGTAAGCAGGGAGAAATGTGGAAACATACACTCTTAAAAAACACCATTATAATACCACCATTTGGTGATTCCCGTTTGTGTGTTAGTTACTGCACTGGTTTTCTCTCGTCCCTCTGGTTGTGGATGACGTTTACCTGGGTCTGCTTTCCTCTTCTCCCCTTTCTGTTTGGCTTCTTTAGCTTGGGCCTCCTGCTGGTCGTCTGGGTCCGGCTTCTTGGTGGCAACTCCTGGTTTCTCCTTTTCTGAGGCCTTGCTGTCTGGTTCTGGGGCTGCTGGGTTGGAGCTGCTCACTGCAGCTTGGTTGGCATCTGGATCTCCGTCCTTAGTGAAGCCATAGTTGGCCTGGTAGGCAGCAATGAAGTCCTCTGTTATCTAGAGAAACAAAGCAAACCTACTTAAAGCCTCAGTAGGCAACAGTTTTTTGGCATCATTGGGCAAAAATGTTATAATAACCTTTCAGAATATTGTATTTCAAGTGTTCTGAGAGAAAGCTAGACTCCTGCACCTCCTCATGACTCTGTTGTCAGGCTTTAAAAAATGTAGCCCGTGACAGGAGACTTTGACCAATCACAGGTCATTTCAGTGAGAGAGCGTTCCTATTGGTTGTGCTCTGGTCATGTAAGCGGTGCTTGGTATTTCCTCAAGAGATTTCAACGTGGCTGCCGGGTCACAAACGTTCTCATTTTACAACTAAACCATGCACTACAAGATGATTCTGAAAACATTTGAGGCAAGAAATAGGCATTACAGCAACAGAATATTGATTCATATTTGATCAGCGCTGCCTTTGAACGTTTGGTCGGAGTTCACGAGTGATTGACAGCTGGCTCTCATAGACGGAAGCTGGACGGCGGACGCCAGATCAGCTCTGACTGGTTATTTTCCTCCGGTCTGTGAAATCCTGCAGATGCCGTTAGGAGCATCGGAGGACACAGAGGAACATGATTTTTTTCTGATTACCTGTTTCATTTACTACTGTCAGGATATAGCGACCGTTTTATAAAAATAACTTTTTTTAATCATATTTGCTCCAATCTCGCCTACGTCAGCTTTAACATTAATACAAAAACTGTTAATAATACATGCAAAAAAATAGGCCTGCAATCCAGTTTAGGGTGCAGTGACATCTGTATTTAGTGCTTCCACTTGTGTTTGCGTCACCAATCATGCATTTTATTGCCATGTGTGATTAGTGGCAAGTACAACCCATAATCAGTGTTAACAAAGGCCATATACAGTACATGTGTATGCAATATACATGCTCACATATAGCAACAGAAAGCAAGAAAGATCTGAGGCTCAGGGACTGAGAGCCACAGGAAAACTAAAGATGAGAGGTAAAGAAAAGTTCATACTTTAGGGAACCAGGCCTTCTTTTCATGGTCCCATTCATACACAGTCCCATCCTCTGGGTCAGTGTAGGTGTTGGGGTCAGAGCCATCCTCATTTCTCCGGTCATAGAGTTCCTGCATCCGCAGCTGCTCCATAATCTCTTTGTTGGCATTTGATTGATCCGTCATCTGCAACAAGAATGTGAAATATTAAATCATCCACGTCGACAAGCCAAAGCAGTTGTATTATGCCCCAAATGTGGCAACATGTTGATTTAAGATCCTGCTTTTTTAATTTCCTAATTATAATTTCAGAAGATGTTAAGATTTAGGATGATTTGGTTAAGCCATTATAAGTAAGAAAAGAAAGCAAAGACGCTTGACCATAGATAGATAGATAGATAGATAGATAGTGACTTTATTGATCCCGAGGAAAATTCAAGTTTCCAGCATCACAGTTCCATAGTGCAAAACATGTTAGTAAAAAGGCAGTAAAAAAGTTAGTAGTGCAAAGTGCAAAGTACAAAACAATATACCAGATATAAAAATACAAGGAGATGAAGAAAAACTGTTAAAAATGAGTATAGTGCAGGATAGCTTAGTCTATGAAAGTGCACTGTATGCATTATTATCCATACATTTCCATGCTCCTGACACAACAAAGCTTTTGCAAAAAAAAAGCCATTAGCACAACGCCAACCAATCATATGTTGACTGACCACTGTCACCGCCCAGTAAGTCATGAACAAGGTATCAACCAGCTGCTTTAATTCATCACAACTGAGAGCTGACAGCTTGAATCAGATTGTAGGCAAAGCTAATGCTAGTTTAGACACATTAAACTCTGCTGCCTGTGTTTACACTGGCTGTTGAGGTTCAGGATCATTCACTGATATGCAGTAACATCTGGAGGTGTGTGATTGTGAGTATTATTAAGATAGTACACAGCAGGTAAAGGTAGTATTAGTTAGTTGATGTTAGCCAGCATGGCTAGTTAGCTTATCGTTACCTTTTACAATAGTCCAGGCGACCTATACTCTGGTAGGTGCAAAAGAGAAGAACTCCGTGTAAAAAAACGCAACCACAGAACCGGTATATTTATGATAATTCAGCTAGTGTTATAAATGAATTGTACTTGTAAGATGAAGCACTGCGCGCTAACGTTTACCCCCTACATCCGGTAGTTTCATGAAGTACTTCCGGTGTCAGGTCTCGTTTGCGCATGCGTGGCAACTGAGATATGAAGCGCTCGATTTGTGATTCTACATTTTCATCATAGCAGCCAGAGTGTAAACACCTTGAACCAGCAACCTCTACTGTAAAAGGAGCCATCGTAATATTATGAAAATAAAGTCATAAGTTTACGAGAAAAAAGTCGTAATATTATGAAAATAAAGTCATAAGTTTACAAAAAAGTCGTAATATTATGAGAATAAAGTCATACGTTTACGAGAAAAAAAAGTCGCAATATTATGAGAATAAAGTCAAGTTTACAAAAAAAGTCGGAATGTTATGAGAATAAAGTCATACGTTTACGAGAAAAAATGAGAAAAAACATCTTAACTTTACTAGAAAAAAGGCGTAATATTACGAGAATAAAGTCATAACTTTACGAGAATTTTTTTTAATATTGCGAGAATAAAGTCATAACTTTACGAGAAAACAACTCATAAAATTACTACTTTATAATATTGACTTTATTCTCATAATACTATGACTTTTTTCTCTTAAACTTATGACTTTATTCTCATAATATTACAACTTTTTTCTCATAAACTTGTGACTTTATTCTCATATTACAACTTTTTTCTCATGAACTTGTGACTTTATTCTCTTAAACTTGTGACTTTATTCTCATAATATTACAACTTTTTTTCTCAAGAACTTGTCTTTATTCTCTTTATATTATTACTTTATTCCCGAAATCTCAGATTTATGTTTTTTCCTCAATGTTGCCCTAACAGTTATTCATTTCCATGTTTACAAATCCCCAGGGAGCCACTGGAGAGGAGCTCAAGAGCCGCATGTTGAGGGCCCTCGGGTTGCTTAGAGACCACTAACCCAAAACGAACGATCACTCCGCCCCGCAGTTTAAACACAGCAACGAGGTGGACCGGTGTAACAAAACAAGCGCCGACGGCTCAGCTGCCTCAGCTTTCACTGAGCTAGCTAGCAGGTGAGTTAATTTAGCTCGTCTTTCCTCTGGTTCGACATGGCGGAGGGTCCGGCCAACCTTCCTCCGGGAGACCCGCAGCTCATCGGTATGATCGTGGAGCATCTGAAGAACCGGGGGCTGTTTGACGAGTTCCGTCGGGACTGTCTCGCCGACGTTGATACGAAGGTAACTAGCTAGTCAGCTAGCTGAGGCTAGCTGGGCTTCTTCTATGGTTTAACGTTAGCCAGACTCAAAGCCAATGTTAGCTAATGTTGCTAATCAAACTTGTAATCACTTATAATTGGTATTTCGCTAGTTATTAAATCGTTGCCGTTAAATTTAGCCGTGTGCTTGTGTCATTATTTTTTAATAATATTATTATATAATATTTTATAATAATAATTGTATAATAATATATTATTATATAATAATTATATTATATATATATTATAATAAAATAAAATAATAACATTATAATATATTATAATTTTCAAAAAACACCTTAAATTTAGCCGTGTGCTTGTCATTGTTTTTTAATAATATTATATAATATATTATAATTATTATAATTAAATAATATAATATATTATAATTTTCAAAAAACACCTTAAATTTAGCCTTGTGCTTGTATCATTGTTTTCTAATAATATGATATAATAATATATTATATTATATATTATAATAATTATTATAATAAAATAATATAATATAATTTTCAAAAAACACCTTAAATTTAGCCGTGTGCTTGTGTCATTGTTTTTTTAATAATATGATGTAATATATTATAATATAATAATAAT
Organism: Sebastiscus albofasciatus; assembly: GCA_916701655.1. Taxonomy (NCBI): domain Eukaryota; kingdom Metazoa; phylum Chordata; class Actinopteri; order Perciformes; family Sebastidae; genus Sebastiscus; species Sebastiscus albofasciatus. The sequence goes on from CAKAOI010050809.1 coordinate 62,734, forward strand.
TATTATAATAAAACAATAATATTATAATATAATATATTATTATTTTCAAAAATCACCTCAAACACCACCTGTTCATCAAGGCCTATGATCTCAGCTGACTCTTCTTCACATCACTCTTTTAATTACTTGGCTATAGTTTCTCCTCTGTGCTATCTATTAGTATGATTTTGTGTGCCCCCTTTGTAAAGTGTCCTTGGGTTTCTGAAAGGCGCTATATAAGTCTAATTTATTATTAATATTATTATTGTCGTTGCTACACTATTATGTGTAATGACCGAGTTTACATCCTTGCTGCCAGCCTGCCTATCAGAACCTGCGACAGAAAGTTGACAACTACGTCACGTCGCACCTGAGCACACAGGACTGGAACCCGTCCATCAACAAGAACCAGATGAGGAACGGACTGAGACAAAGTGTTGTTCAGTAAGTGTTACCTTTGACTGTCTTTGACTTATTATTACTTATCCTCTGTACACTGTGCAGTGATAACAATGTAAAATGCATTAGCTACTTTATGAATTTAGAATATTTTTTGATGAAGAATTGTATTAAAGGGACTGTTTGTAAGAATCAGAAATGCTTGTTAACAGCGACACCTGTGGCCGTTAACGAAAGTCAGCGTCGAGCTCGCGCTTGTGCTCGCTCTACCAAGACATGAACGAGCATCGCTCAAAACAGTGAGGCGACACACGTCAACTAAAACCACAATATCACTATATTTCACCTGCTTGGCAGTAATGTTAGCTGACCTGACAGAGGTCTCTCCATGAATCAATGTTGATCCTAGTGTTGGCTTTTCCTGCCTCAGCCTGCCGACTGCGGTCAGAAGGAACATGGGAGACAAAGGAGTTTTGGTCGGAGACGATAACGTTACTTGCTGCGGAGCCCCGTCACTTCACAAGACACGGGAAACCTCTGTTGGTCTGGAGGAGCTGCAGCATTTATTTCTGCACAAACGTCCACTGAACATTCACTAGATATTCTCAGAGCTAACCTAACTCTCCTGCAGTGTTTAGTGTGCGCGCATGCACGTAAGAGTGGAGCGAAATAGCGAGAACGCGCGCGGTGTGCGAGTGAAGGCAAGCAGGCAGAGGAGCAGAGTACAGCAGAGACTCCGGCCCTGGAGACCAAAGCTACGGCCTCCCCCGCGTCCTCCGACCGCGGGCAACATTGTTTAGCAAGACGGGCTTCACTAGATAGAACTTTGCGGTTTTGGTGCTTCCATGTAGTTTGTGTTAGATTGATTTATACGTGTAAGAATTTACAAACAGTCCCTTTTAACTTTCTTCTGGATAAGCAACCTTTTTACAGTAGTCTACAGTTAATTATTTTATAGCAGTTCAATCCAGTCAGCTATATAGTACACAAGGTAACCGTTGGATGTTGGCATGAATGAAAACAAGTTCTTTGACTTCAAATCTGTTTTAATGTCCATGACCTCAATGATGCAACGTAACAGACATGGCAGCAGTCACAAATGTACCCACTCACATGTGGTGTATCTATGGGAATCTGTCCCAAGATAACCCTGATGATATCATCAGGGTTATCTTGTCACACTTCAGAATGCTCCCTCAAAAACCACTGAAGTCAATGTACAACATTTATCACAGTATATGTAGTGCACTCCATAAAGATTCAACTGATCTTTGTGTTTGAAGTCG
>CAKAOI010050809.1:64417-88186 GCA_916701655.1 Sebastiscus albofasciatus
TCACAAGACACGGGAAACCTCTGTTGGTCTGGAGGAGCTGCAGCATTTATTTCTGCACAAATGTCCACTGTACATTCACTAGATATTCTCAGAGCTAACCTAACTCTCCTGCAGTGCTTAGTGTGCGCGCATGCACGTAAGAGTGGAGCGAAATAGCGAGAACGCGCGCGGTGTGCGAGTGAAGGCAAGCAGGCAGAGGAGCGGAGTACAGCAGAGACCGGCCCTGGAGACCAAAGCTGCGGTCTCCCCCGCGTCCTTCGACCGCGGCCAACACTGTTTAGCAAGACGGGCTTCACTAGATAGAACTTTGCGGTTTTGGTGCTTCCGTGTAGTTTGTGTTAGATTGATTTATACGTGTAAGAATTTACAAACAGTCCCTTTAACTTTCTTCTGGATAAGCAACCTTTTTACAGTAGTCTACAGTTAATTATTTTATAGCAGTTCAATCCAGTCAGCTATATAGTACACAAGGTAACCGTTGGATGTTGGCATGAATGAAAACAAGTTCTTTGACTTCAAATCTGTTTTAATGTCCATGACCTCAATGATGCAACGTAACAGACATGGCAGCAGTCACACAAATGTACCCACTCACATGTGGTGTATCTATGGGAATCTGTCATCTGACAGAACTTGAAAACATGACGTCGTTTCATATCCCACTGATGTTTTTATTCAAATTTAAGACGATCAGGTTACATTTTGTGCAGAAAAACAAAGTAGGAAATCCCAGCCTGTTACGCCTGACCACTTTACATGATCATCATCGTCATTGTCATTGTTAGTGTTCTCATCGTCATCTAGTTAAGCTAAGAAGACGCCACCGAGCTCACGCAGGGTTTTTCTTGCAGATACTTCTGGTCCGGTTATCAGTCGACACTAGTTGTAGTAGTGACTTCAGGCGACTCGTCGTTTTGGATAATAGTTTTGTAAAGATGGTCTATAAACAGTAGCCTCATCCTTGTGTCTTTTGAGGAAATTTCCTGTCAATTCAAGTCTTAAAGAGTATGTCTATAGTATTATGAAATAAATCCCAGGTTGCACAAATCTATACTTGTACTGATTAAATAAGCTTCATTTATTATCTACCAGGAAATGACAAATGATTGTATCAGGGACAAATGATTATCATCAGGGTTATCTTGTCACACTTCAGAATGCTCCCTCAAAAACCACTGAAATCAATGTACAACATTTATCACAGTATATGTAGTGCACTCCATAAAGATTCAACTGATCTTTGTGTTTGAAGTCGGTCCAGGGGTTAAATTGAGATTTATTGTATGGGGGGGCTCTCTGGTTTCGGAAGTGGGTCTGGGGGATCCTCCCCCATGGATTTTTTTTATAAACAAGCTCTATTTTGATGCACTTTGGCACTTTATTTACAGTCAAAGTACATGTCTCAATAATAAATTGGTATATTATTATAGATTAAACTACCCAGCAGTATATAAAGTAATTCAAATGAGCTCCACTTTTACCAGCTGCAACATTGAAGTGATAATGGAGAAATGAGAAATGGGCCATTCTGCATAATGAGTACTTTTGATAGCCTACTTTAAGTATATTTTGATGCTAATACTTTTGTACTTGAGTATTATTTTGAATGCAGGACCTTTGTTTGTAACAGAGTATTTTGCACTGTTGTATTGCTATTTTTACTTATGTCGAGATCTGAGTACTTCTTCCATCACTGTATGTTAACTTTAGTTTATTGAAATATTAAAAGGATTTTCTTTTACTCGCACAATTCTCAGATGCAGTTCATGTAGTGTAGCTTAGTGCGTGCAGTGTTTAGGCCTATCTCTCCATCATCTATTGCTGTCTCTTTCTGTCTGTCTCTCTCTCTCTCTCTCCACTGTGACTTTAAGAAAGCGCGTTACTGCACCGAGTTCTCACCTATAGTAAAATGAATCGTTTACCATTTCAGTTTGTTCTGGAGCCACGCCATAACGTAAAGTAATGTTCTGTAACTTGAGGTTTGCCAGATAATATAGAACGGCAACTGTGTGCGGGGGTCTGACGTACAGCGCTGAGTGACCTGCAGCCGGAAGTGGAGAGGAGAAAATGGCAGAGCATTTGTCGTCTTCATGATTGTAGCTGCTGTTTTTTATTTTATTTTACAAACCTCACAAACAGTACGTACCGCATCGCTCCAAAACAAACTAAAATGGTAAATGACTAATTTTACTAGAGATGAAAACTCTTGACAGACAGACAGACAGACAGACAGACAGACAGACAGACAGACAGACAGACAGACAGACAGGCAGACAGCAGATGATAGAGAGGTAAACAGCACACACTCCACTGCATTAACTGTATCTGAGAATTTTGTGCATGAATGGAAACCCTTTTAATATTTCAATAAACTAATATTAACATACAGAGATTGAAGAAAAACTCAGATCTCTACTTAAGTAAAAGTATTAATACTACAGTGTAAAATATTAACTACAATACAAGTCCTACATTCAAAATATTAGGCTACTCAAGTAAAAGTACATAAGTATTAGCAATATATACTAAAGTAAAAGTACTCATTATGCAGAATAATATACTTTATTGTATTCAAATTATTGATACATTAAAGTGTTCACCACTTTAATGTTGCAGCTGGTAAACATGGAGGTCATTTTAATGACTTTATATACTGCTGGGTAGTTTAATCTATAATAATACATCATCATTTATTAGTTAATTATATTTTGTATTAATAACCTGAATCAGCAATGTAGGCTAACTAAAGTTATTAAATGTATTAAACTTAGTTGTTTAAGAGACTGGAAAAAAACGGTATCGGATTGGTATCAGACATTAAAAAGTGGTATCCAGCCATCTCTAAGTCAAATAACAGTACTTCTGTAACTTTACTATTTGTGTTGTGATTTTTTTTAAATTTTTTTTTTAGGTCGGGTATGCTAGAGTCCGGTGTGGACAGGATCATCACTCAGGTCGTGGACCCCAAGATGAACCACACTTTCCGGCCGCACATAGAAACTGCTATCCATGATTTCTTGTCGGGGGACAGGAGGGAGGAGAATGCCTTGAGTTGTAACTCTGCACCGTCTGAACAGACAGAACTACAGGAGGCCCCGTCTGCCTCTGGCCCCAAAACGCCCTGAGGTCTGTTTAAAACTGAAGTACAGTGTAAGGTCAATTTAGAAATACAGTTAAGAAATCAATATTTACTCTCTTACTGCAGGTACACTTGCTGGTCTATACATAATGTTGTATGGCTGTGCTAGCCTTTTGAAAGGTGCAGCATCAGACAAGAGGAGGATGAAGAAGGAGAAGAGGAGGAGGAGGTTGTTTCCTGCTACTTCGAGTTAGGAGTGTTTCTGCATTCAAAATGTTCAGCATGAGATGTTGTTTCATTTTCCGTCTGTGCTGCACAGAGCTAGTGCCGGAGAAGTTGGACAATTCAGAGCGGTGCGTTTTCACTGCTCTGCACGACTCTGCCTTTTTTAAAAAAAAAAAAAAAAAAAACATGGCACAAGACTGGATCATTATTTTTGATTATTTCGTGTGTGATATCAGACAGATTTTGACTTTGGAACGTTATAAAATGCGTAATACAGATTTCTCTCTCAGGCTGTTGTATAGACATTTTCCACAGATAACATGTTGACTAGCAATATGTTAAACTTGCAAACTACACTGATTCAGAATGATGGGTGAAGTCAATGGGCTGGTTCCAGTTCGGACGACTAGAGGAAGAAGATCCTGCAGTTTCCTTTTAACTCAAATTGAATTATTGAAAGGCATTTTTTGTAAATATATATTGATCAGTATCTAGAGGTCTCTGTTTTTTTATCACACCGTGTCCGGTTTCCTTTTGGTGCATGCATTTAGTATGTAGCATTGATTGTGCATCCTATGTGCTCTATTAAACACCTTTGACATCATGTTCCTCTCTGTCGCTTTTATTAGTAAAGATAACTATGTAAACATATTGGCTAAGCAACACAATTCTTGGGTTATTGCCATCACTCTTTCCTCTGTGTTATGGCAACAACTTTCTGTTTCCTGCAATGAAAACATAGACCAGAGCTCATAATCCTAAAACAGTACCACTAGGTGGGGTAGTTTTTCTCGGTTAGGCATTTTAAAGGCAGAATCCACCAAAACCACCATATTTTAGAGGCAGATCCCCTGATCCCACCACCTGAAACATAGACAGGTCCTATATGTATATTTGAGACAGGACAATTTACAGATTGAAGTCACGAGTTGCATTGAGTGATGACTGGCTCGGTACCTTTTGCATGAGCCACAGTGGAACTGTCGGGAGGGGGGACATGTACACTACAGCTATTTGTGTTCATTCTGTATTGTAAAATATACCATCGACCCTGCAGAGGCATGCACAATGGTGCAAATAAAAGTTTTTATGCAACTAACTCTAAAAATGTCATTGAAGAAGTAGTGTAATGGTGCAACTTTACACTCTCAGAGCCTTCATGAATCCAGTCTTATTCCGTCAGTTTTGTGTGTGTGTGTGTCATCGTAGCTTGCGTAACTTTATTGATTTAACTGCTTGTTTTTGGCAGTAGACTGATCCACACGTTAACACAAATGTGTGTCAGAGTGTGTCTGTAAATCCTCTGTTCGTCTGTGTGTGTACTACGTATGTTTCTGTACTATGTGAAGTCCGATACGCTTCAAGTGTTGCACTGAACGAAGTGGATTTATGGATGAATATATTAATTATTTCAATAATCCTTATTGACCATTTAAAAATCAATTAATGAAATACCCAATAGTTTCATCTTTTTTCCTATCTGTACAAAAACTTTGTCAAAAATCAATATATTAATGATTCACAATTAAACATTTTTCATTCTTGTTTTTACCGTTGTTTTGGTGCCTTCAAATGGGGTCGTGTTTACCGTGTTCACGAGAAGAGTACATATTTACAACCTAAGTGGAAAGTTTGTGAAATCTCAGAGTTTACAACTTGTGACGTGTTTGTTGACGTCAGAAATTGCGGAGGCCATAGAAGTTAATTTTTCAGTGCATAATAAGTGAATATATTGTAATTTTGGTCGTTTATTGTTTTTCTTCATAATTTTATATCCCTGAGGAAAGTGTTGATATTCCCAACGGCCTCATCTTTCTCCTTTGTCATTATACCTTTGCATTTCCTGCATTTCCTGTTACCCACTTACTAGCTTGCTAAATTGTTAGCATCTGTGGCTTCTAGATGCTGACAGTAACGTTAATATTGCCGTTGCTTAGCAGCAGTGTTCTTCACAAATGAACCACTTAAACGCCAAGCATATTGTGTACACGACTTCTCATGTTGTAAACACAAGCTCACGAGTTTCATTTGAAGGCACCATTAAGTACAATGCTTAATAAAGTCAGAATTCTGACTTTTTTCTCAGAACTCAACAGCAGCGTGTTTTCACAAAAAGGAAGGTAACTGTATAATCTGTAGACCTCACCTTGAACTGTTTACTGAAGAAATAAAGCCAAAATAAGATTTTCAAAAGCAAGTGTTTCACACAAATTAAATTACACATACCCCCATTGTGTTGGAGGCAAATATGTGAAAACCTCAGCACATAAAAACTAAACTATCTGCATGTGTTTTGCGAGAACTGGCATGTAAAACCATAGAAAACCAGCAATATGATCTTTAAAGTTGATTTAAATAGTAAACTGACTACAAAAGGGCAACTGATCTGAGTTCATAAACCCAAAGGTTATAGTAATGCTTCCTCCTCAGATCAATTATCACATCACACAAAGCAGATACTGAATGAATGTGTGTTGTCATGTTGTTTACAACATGATCATGTGAGAGACAGGGAGCATGAGAGATTCCTGCATGTTTGCTGTTTGCACAGTAGTGTCTATGTGCATTAGTGTGCCATTTTGGATGTGTGTGTGTTCAGTGTCGGGATGAAGGGTCATCGTGTGGGTGGTCGTCGGGGGTACGCGAGGGAAGCTTTGGGATGTTGTTTTGAAGCACGATGAGACAGAATGAGCGGGAAAGGTCAGGGAAAGTCCTCCAACAAACGTCCGAACATTAGCCCCCCGTAAGAGTACACACATAAACACACCCTGTCTTTGTACCTTGACCTCACATTACAACACACACACATTTGTAAACCATGTTCACTGAAGGCCTCTTGGATGCAGGGTAGGTAAATCCAAGGAGGCTGGGGAGCAAGGGGAGACATATGAAGTATTTTTTTTTACTCTGATTTTTAGATGCTGATGTCATGGTGTCACATGATTATGGCCTGTCTCTTTGTGGATGTCGGAGGTCATGGCCATTATGAAACAAAACACAACCACAACAACTAGGCGGCAAGATTTGAACGTATTGTAAAGAAAAAAAATCAAAGCTGAACTCACCTTGGACTCGCAAGCATAAACATGTTACTCTTTGATGTGACTGTTGTAGCGCACAAATTGTCTGAAACTACCAATAGATATAGTTTTATATTGTTGCGTTTCCTATCCCCTGTAAGTTTTAAACAGCTAGTTCAAACAAACTACAAAATAATCTCACTTACCTCTCGTGGTATCTACTGTAGACATGATAGGTTTGGTTTTATCTGCTGAGATTTTGAGCCATCTGTCGCTGAGATTTTATCACAGACAGTTTCGATCAGACTTGGTATTTTTCAACGCAAGTTTAACCAAAGGTATCAGACACAACCTTCAATAATACATATACACTATATGCCTGGTGGCAACCTCACAGTTAAAGTCAGAAAGTTTTTTTATAGTTGGCAAATACATCAATATCTATAAACATTTTGACAGGAGACATATCATAACAAAACCCTTAAGTGATTTATTAACCATCAATAAAGCCATTAGTTGCAACTTATGAACCCTTTATAGCCTAAATAGTGCCTTATTAGAGGGTGGCACCAGATATGTTGTATAAGAACAGGCCTGTCAGTGTACAGGAATGTAGCACTAACAATTTGTAAAACCTGACTCTCTTCACACACTCTTGCTCTCTCTCTCTTTCTCTCTCTCTCTCTCTTTCAGTCTGGGTGCTCCTGATACGTTCCTCACTGCACGTTTCCCTGCCAAGAAGGCAGCTGCTAACCCTCAAACACACACACACATACACACACAGTCGGGTTAATTGAGTGTGAATGTCTTGAGTGGTTGACCTTCACGTACCCCCGCAGACTCTAGAGGAACAGGAAGACCTTATAAGAGCATTTTTAGATACTATCATTATTAAAGGCTGTCGGATAATAAATAAGAAAATGAAACGGGATCGAAACCAAATCATCAATGAACCAATTTATTCCAACACAACAACATATTGTGCTGCTGTCGGTGCTCTCTTTCTCTCATCAATGATAAACTTCTGGCTCCAGTGTGGTGCGTGTTCACAGGGCTGCGCTGTGATTGGTGGAGACAAAACATGAACGCGCAGCACACATGCTGCTTTATATATTTCAGGCTTCATGTGGCGGTCACACTTTATGGTGGAAACTCCTCTGCAAGGCTTCACCCGTGCTGCTCCAACCTACAAATTAAACAAACAAAAAACTCAAATACAAAGTTTGATCAGTCCGAAACATGCCGGCCAACTTGTCCTCTGTGTTTTTTCTGCTCCTGGCATGTCTCCAGGTGCTGACCATGGATCTGCATGATGCCCAGGAGAAACAAGTGAGCCAAGCCAAAAGACGCCTGTCTCTGCAGAGCACAGGTGAGTTCTGACAGCAGGTGCACTGCTGCCATAACCCTTTGTCACACTGCATCCAGATATTTACAATGTTTACAAATGAGTCTCTGGTGGCCTCCAGAAAAATGAAGGTTCGATTAGACGTTTGAGAATATGGAATTCAAAGCATGTGCAAGGTTGCCAAGAGCAATCTCTGCAAGGCGATTGATCATGGTTTGACTAAAAGCACTTCTTAACATTGAAAAGTTTGACAAGCTTAGGTTTAGCATTTAAATATGCACTTTTTGCATTTAATCAAATAATGTATGGTTTGTTTTTGGACAGGCATTAGGCCCATGTCTTTACTTTGCAGAGAAAACCTTCAGCAGCCTACTTTCTGTACAGCTTTAGCACTGATTAGATAACTGTGGGGTCTGTCTGCAGCATAGTGATGCTCGCTCTGGATCCCACTGACACACTGCCATGTACATATGTTGTAATATTGTATATAATATAGTATTATTACAGTTTTAGCAGTATAGAGGTGCGTTGATGTGATCATCTTGATGGTAGCCTATTATTTTTATCTTCTATACGTTGGCCTTTCATTGCATCGTCGTTCGGCAAAATAGTTTGCATGCTGTGCAGCCTACAGTAGCCTATATCAGTTTAAATTATATCATAAGCCGGCCGTGTCTGTCCCGGACCGAGCCGAGTGGCTGTAACTCAATGCGCAGCTCCTGTGGCTCGATCCTGTCAAAGCACATTCCCTCCGTACCGGCGACCCAGTGCTGACCTGCAAGCTGCACAACATCAACAGCAACAACTAGTACAGACCTACATCAGCAAGAAAGACGTAATAATGTTTTTGTTTTTAAGATTCATTTAAATGAAATAAAGAATCACAAGTCGGGTATAGTGATTATAATATCCCTAGCAAAAGAGAACAAAAACGCTTCTCTAAGCAATATCTTTATTTAACATTGTAAACATTTTGAACAACAGGGAAGTAGTTCCTTGCTTCCTTACATTCATCATTATGTAGGCCAGAGGTTCTCAAACCTTTTTGAGCCAGGGAACCCTTACATGGGAGAAAACTTTCTAAGGACCCCCTCATAATCGTAACACAGATTAAGCTTACTGACATTTTTACTCTTAGATGCCATTGGAACTATTTGTGTTCTAAAACGTAGCAACCTAAATATTTCAGACCTGTTACATAGTTGTAATGTTAATACTAGGGCTGTCAAAGATAAGATAACGCAATGACAATGTTAATGCAAATCTGTTTTAACGCCACTAATTTCTTTAATGCATTAAAGTGATTTTTAGGTTGTAGCGGGCTCAGTTTTAAAGCTAGAGTGAAGATACTGGCATCATATGAAACTAGAAAACTTAAGGAATCCATTAGTACCAGTCATTTTATACTAGCTTGTCATGAAGGAGGTTAAATAACGCTACAAAACTACACTCAATTTTGCCAAGGAAAACTGTCATGGCCATTTTCAAAAGTGTCTCTTGACCTCTGACCTCAAGATATGTGAGTGTAAATGGGTTTTATGGGTACCCACGAGTCTCCCCTTTACAGACATGTCCACTTTATGATAATCACATGCAGTTTGGGGCAAGTCATAGTCAAGTCAGCACACTGACAGCTGTTGTTGCCTGTTGGGATGCGGTTTGCCATGTTATGATTTGAGCATATTTTTTATTGCTAAATGTAGTACCTGTGAGGGTTTCTGGACAATATTTGTCATTGTTTTGTGTTGGTAGTTGCTTGCCAATAATAAATATATACATACAATTGCATAAAGCAGCACATTTGCCCACTCCTTTGTTGATAAGAGTATTAAATACTTGATAAATCTCCCTTTTTAAGGTACATTTTGAACAGAAAAAATGTGCGATTCATTTGCGATTAATCACTAATAACTATGGATGGATGAATCGTGATTCATATTTTAATCAATTGACAGCCCTAATTAATACCACTTATATACTACAACAGAAGGTCATTTTATTCAAATTGCATTGAACTTGACAGCATTTATACTTTTCAAGTAATTGATCGTAAAAGCTTTTGGAAAATGAACAGGAGCAAGACATAGACCTAATAAATACAGACATTTAAACTTACCAGTCTTAAGCTGACTATAAGTGCTTCAATTTAAAGATAATGAACTTATTGCTGTTTGTCATTCACAACCACATCAGTTTCTATTCGCCCAAAGCTAACCTGGTTGGGAGTAATGAACACAATATGCTCATCATCTGTAGATATGCACTTTTTAATGATACTGCACAATTTTAGAATGTATAGCAAATTATTTCACGGACCCCCCGACAGAATGCCACGGTCCCCTCGGGGTCCCCGTACCCCACTTTGAGAATCACTGTTGTAGGCTACATTCCAAGCACTTCAAATTGAAACGACTGAAATGACATATAACTTTCTGCAAAGTGAAAGCATTGCTGTCCATCAGTGATGTTGTACAGTTTGAGCTCTCTGTCTCCTCTGGACGATGCTCCATCCCGTCATCCTATCTGCTGTCCACTGCAGTGTCGCTTGTGTTATAGGAATACTTAAACTTACTAGTATCTGAAAACAAACTATACAATAACATTGAACTCACAACTGCTTGAAATTACATGACAAGGAAATTAACTTTTCTTTCTTTAAACTTGATGCAGTGTAATGTCTGGACATGAAATGACAGGAAATACCTGATGAGGTCATCCTTACGTGTGATATCATTATAATGCTGATTGTCAGAATACAGCACAGTAGCACACATATGATTTAGAGACATACTTGCTTCTGTGGTATCACTGTAGGGATGTTAATACTCATCTCTCTCTCTCTGTTTTTCTGTCTCTCTCAGCGGAGATTCAGAGTTGCCTGGTGAGTTCAGGGGATGTCGGCTGTGGAACGTTTCAGTGTTTCAACAACAACTCCTGTGAAATCCAGGGGCTGCACCACATCTGTCTCACTCTGCTGCACAACGCCGGGCGCTACGACTCACAGGTGGAGAGCAGCATGACACTCAGCCACTTAGAAAACACTGTTAACACTTTTATTCTGTTTGCCCTTAAGCCAAAGGCCTCGATTTCATTTCAATATTGGGGCACTTTTGAACGTCAAATAGACCTACTTCTTTTCTTGCATTATGATGAATTTCAATGCACCCATTTATGATGGAAAGGTCTTTATTTATGTAAAGGAAAACAAAATTCAGGTGACAATTCAAAATATAAAAAAAAAAAAAAGAAAAGGAATTTAATGCAGTAATAAGGCTCTTCAAATATTTCTGCTCCTTGAGATCAACTGTTTTGTGTATTTTGTGTATAATATTATCCCTGCTGAGTCAACACACATGTAGGCATGATTTACTCCTCCATCCTCCTTTGTGTCTTTTGTTAGGGAAAGTAACCTCTTTAAATGTGCATGTTGCACCTATTCACGTCAATGATACATAATACTGACTATTTATGACATACTATACTATGACATTTTTATGGCTTACTATACTATCTGTGCTTTCCAATGCCCATACTGACATACTATTTAGTATGCCAGGAAAAGATTGGTGTGTCCCAAAACATAGTATGTCAAATGTAGTACGGCAAAAATATGAGGATGTCCTACTTCATCCTTCGCATTTTGCATTATGAAAGCCAGCATGCTTTTCTGACTATTCTGATCACAATCGTCTGTGCAGCAGATATATGAGCAAGAGGGTTGAAGTTCAAGGCGCAATGTTATTAAGAAGTAGTATTTCCCAATTGTAGGCATACTATATGCAACAGTATGTACTTTGTGAGGGCAGCTGCATTATGTACTAAAAGTGAAAATAAAAAGTATGCGATTTGGAACGTAAGCATACTATACAATGACGTTTTAATGATACACTATACTTAGATTTTTTTATGGCATACTAGACTATGATTTTTTTATGACATGCTTTCCAATGACATTTTTAATGGCATACTATACTATGATTTGTTTACAACACACTACACTAGGACTTTTTGTGACGGACTGTAAACTGACTTTTTTATGACATTTTTACAGCATACTATACTATGACATTTTTATGGCATATTGTACTTTGACATTTTTATGGCATACTATACTGTGATTTGTTTACAACACACTACACTAGGACTTTTTATGACGGACTGTAAACTGACTTTTTAATGACAATTTTAACAGCGTACCATACTATGACTTTTTTCAATGTACTATACTGGGACTTTTATGCCGTACTATACTATGACTTTTTTTATGGCATACTATATTATAACTGTATGACATTCTATACTATGTTTTTTTTATGACATACTTTACTATGACACTTTTACGGAATTACGTTTACGACATGCTAAACTATGACTTTTTTATGGCATATTATGCTGACTTCTTAATGACTTTTATCGACATACTATACTATGACTTTTTATAACTTTCTTGACATACTATATTATGTCTTTTTTATGACTTTGTTGAGTACTATAGTATGACTTTCTTTGACATTCTATACTATGACTTGGAGGCATTGTTGCGTCTGAGTTGCATTTTAGCAATTCCTCAAAAGAAGTCCTCTGTTGCTTTCATGTTTTATTGGGGGGGGACAAATGCACAAGTTCTAAATATTGAGGGGGACGTATCCTCTGCATCCCTCCCGAGATCTGCGCCTATACATTAGGCCCCTTTTGCACTAACTGACAGTCTGAAACCGTGTCCAACAGCAACTAAAGGGCAGGCATAGATGAGACATTTCTGGATACATGTTTTTATTTCATCTAATCCTTTCAGTCATTACAGTCATTTGTGAGAAATGCATATTGTAGAAGGAGCAGTGTATAGTTATGCATGGTGGCACTGGATACAGAACAAACTGAGAGGGAAACTGAAATGAGAGAGGGAACAGCTTGTCTACTTTAATAGAAGTGCATGAGAGAGTGATGCAAGTCTAATGTGTCTCCAGCATGAATAGGCACAGTGGATGATGTTCAGTAAGGATCTGTGAGTGGGTGTACTGGATTTATAATACAGTTCCATACAGTAACAGACAATATGATTAAAAACAAATCATGTAAATTCCCCTTAGGAGCACAGAACAAGTGATTTGCAGAGCAGATATGCTGTAGTAGACGGAAAAAAAATGCAATTTAATTTCAGTTAGACTTTAAGTTAGTGTGTTAATGGCTATGGTAGAAATATTGCACTTGCCTACAACTCAATTATCTACTTGTAATGGGACACACATGCACGTACTTTCACTCTGTAAAAAGATACATATGACCTGCTCTTTCACAACACATGGACGGTCACTATTTTTATCCAGTTTGGTTCACTGATGCCTGCTTAATGTAACAACACTGTTACTTTATTCACTTAAGATAATACACGCAAGCATGCAAGCGTCTTGAGATAACTTCTGTTATGATTTGACGCTATATAAAAATAAATTAAATTGAATGTCAGATTCTGGTGGATCCAATGTACACAAATAAAGGAAAGTCTGTAGTTATGTCATTTCACAAAGGAAGTGGCAGAAGCAGGGGAGTTGGCACACATCCCAGGCCAGATTTGACATTGTGATCGCTTAGTTCATGCAGCTTGGCAGAAATGATACCGACTCCTCCTGTTGCTCTCCTCCTCCTCCCAGGGAAAGTCATTTGTGAAGGATGCGTTGCGGTGCATGGCGCTGGGACTGCGGCAGCGCTTCAGCTGTGTGAGCCGTCGGTGCTCAGCGGTAAAAGAGATGGTGTTCTCGCTCCAGAGAGAGTGCTACTCCAAACACCTGCTCTGTCTGGCACTACGAGACCATATGGATACC
This sequence comes from Sebastiscus albofasciatus, assembly GCA_916701655.1. Lineage (NCBI taxonomy): Eukaryota > Metazoa > Chordata > Actinopteri > Perciformes > Sebastidae > Sebastiscus > Sebastiscus albofasciatus. The sequence continues at coordinate 77,909 of CAKAOI010050809.1, forward strand.
ATGGGCAACCTGGTCCAGTTCCATCTGATGTTTCCCCCGGGGTGAGACACGCACACACACACTAACAAAATAATCAGTAAGCTTTTATCACCATTCAAATGAAAAAATCTAAACATCTGAAAGATGCAGTATTCTTCCCTGTTCAATAATGTAATATTGACCTGTAGTTTAACAGTAATAACTTATTTTTTTTCAACATAACATACTGACTTTTTTTCAACAGACTATACTATGACTTTTTTAAGAATTTTTTCGACATACTGTACTACGACTTTTTCCTCGATATACTATACTATGGCTTTTTTAAGACTTTTTTTTTCAACATACTACACTATGATTTTTTTTTGTCAGTATACGATGCCTTTTTTTCAACATACTATACTATGACTTTTTTTTCCCCACGTACTATACAGTGACTTTTTTTTATACACTATCATGACTTTTTTACCCTTTTTTTTGACATACTATTCTATGACATTTATTTTGACATACTATACTATGAATTTTTTATTTTTTTCAACCTACTATACTATGACTTTTTTTTCCCCGACGTACTATACATACTTTTATATACTATATCATGATTTTTTTACCCTTCTTTTCGACATACTATTCTACGATATTTATTTTGACATGCTATACTATGACTTTTCTCGACATACTATACTATGACTTTTTTCAACATACTATGCTATAACTTTTTTATTTTTTTGACATACTATACTATGACTTTTTTCCAGAACAATATGACCTACTATACTATGGCTTTTTTTCGACATACTTGCTATGATTTTTTCTGACCTACTATACTATGACTTTTTTTCAACGTACTATATTATGACCTTTTTATTTTTTTTACATACTATACTATGACTTTTTTTTCTTGCCATCGATGTACTATACTATGACTTTTTTTCGACATATTATACTATGACTTTTTTAAAAAGAGATATGACCTAATATACTATAACTTTTTTTTCAACATACTATACTATGCCTTTTTTATTTTTTTGACATACTATACTATGACTTTTTTATTTTTTTCAACCGGCAAAGAAGAAGAAGGCGAGGAGAGAGACATGAGACTGAATCCACTCTGCAGACCTCTATATGCAAAAGACTTCATATCCTGTTTATGCAACACCTTTTGTGACAAGAACTTTTGAAGTAAGGTCTTCACGACGGACTTAAATCCTTAAAACCAGTCTGGAAAATGAAACACCTTTTATACACGTCGAGTGTCAGCCGATGGACGGATTGAAAACTGAACCTACAGTAGATGCAGTGCAATCTAATGTAATGCGGTGTTAATGATTTTTAAGTATGCATTTGATACTCTCGATTCTGTCTTCTAATTCCACTGAATCAAGTAACTGATTTGAAAGAGCTGTATTGTAGTAACTAGACGTACTATACTATGACTTTTTTTTCCGACGTACTATACATACTTTTATATACTATATCATGATTTTTTTACCCTTCTTTGACATACTATTCTACGATATTTATTTTGACATGCTATACTATGACTTTTTTTCACCATAATATACTATGACTTTTTTATTTTTTCGACATACTGTACTGTGACTTTATTCGACATACTATACTATGACCTTTTATTTTTTGGACCTACTATACAATGACTTTTTTTTCAACATACTATACTATAAAAATAAAAAATCAAAGTATAGTATGTCGAAAAAAGCCACATTGTATTGTATGTGGACATTTTTTTAAAAGTTTTAAAATAGTATAGTATGTTGAAAATGTTTTTAAAAAAGTCATAGTATAGTATGTCGAAAAAATATAAAAAGTCATAGCATTGTATGTCGGAAAAAAAACAAAGTATAGTATGCCGAATCTTTTTTTAAAAAAATCACAGCATAATATGTTGCCATAATATAGTATGAAAAAAAGTCATAGTATAGTGTGTCGAAAAAAAAAAAAAAACTCATAGTATAGTATGTCAATGGGGGCATGAAAATATTTTTTATATAGAAAGAGGGGGCGCTGCAGAAAAGGTTTGGGAACCACTTGTATAGTACGTCATAAAAGCCATAAAAAGTCATGGTAATGTGTCATAAAAAATGTTATAAAAGATGTCCTAGTATAGTATGTCATAAAAAAAGTCATAGTTCTATTAAGGACTATGTTACAATCCCTTGTTTGTTGCACATACCTTGAGACCTTGCTGTTATGAGTGGGAACGATGATGATGACATCTCATGGTTTTCAAGTGGTCACATCTGCCGAGGTAGGAGACCAAATTGAAGGCACCAGAGCTGCAACCTGCCAGGAAGCAAGGGCTTGTCGATGCTCTCGAGGCCGCTGGTGGTGTCCCGCCTAAGCTGGTCCACATGGTCTGTGTCCTTAAGGGTGGCATCATACCAGCGTCCCGGACTTTTGACTGGCTTGTCCATCACAGTTGGTATGGGCTCATCGCCAATGTGGAAGTGTTGCCGACAGCTTCTTCTTAACATGCTCCTGGACTTGCTCGACTTATTGTCATCGGGGCCCACTCAATGTTCTCCTGCAACTTTCTCAGTAGTCGCATGGTGTATGCCTTGGTTGTGGTGAATGTGGTCACATCATCCATGTATGCACATGGGTGTGGGACCCGCAGGCCAGCTTTCAGCTGCTCTTCTCCCACTACCCACGCTCAGATGATGACCTCCATGGCCATTATGAAGGCGAGCAGGGAGATGGTGCATCCTGCCATGATGCCTATTTCCACACGCTGTCACGCTGTGTTGTACTCTGCCATCGTCAAGCATAGCTGCACGTCCTGGAGGTAGGTTTTGACAAGGACAGTGATAACCTCTGGGACCCTGAAGTAGTTAAGTGCAGTCCAAAGGAGGTTGTGAGGAACCGAACCAAAAGTGTTGGCGAGGTCCACGAATGCGACGTGGACTGTGATTCTGCCATCCCTTTTAGCGGCTTGGATTTGATGCCATATCATGCTTGTGTGTTCCAAACACCCAGAAAAAGCCTGGAATCCCTGCTCTCTGCACCGATGTGGCGATAAAGTGGTTCCTTTCTAGGTAGATAGAGCCACTACGCTGAAAAAGATTTTGCCTTCAATGTTAAAGAGGCTGATTTGGCGAAAGTGGCTGATGCTAGCAGAGTCCTTTTCCTTTGGGATTACGATGCCATTTGCCCTCTGCTTCCAGCTGGTGTTCTCGGAGTGTATTAGTGGCATGTCAGATGGAAGGATGATCTGTTCACGCCACCAGCTGTCGTGAGTGTTTCTTTTCTTTGAGTTCCTTCTTCGATGTTACGAGTTTGCCACTTTTCTCCTTCGAGCACAGACAATTCCCAAACTTGAAGGGGTCTTTGAAGAAGCTTGTCCTGGTCTGGTCCTTCTTCCTGCGCCTCTAACTCAGGTTCTTAGTTCTCCTCAGTGCTGTTTGATTCAGCTCCGTAGCTGTAGATCAGTTCTCCCATTCTCTCCAGTTTCTTCTCTGCAGTTCCTCCCAGGTGCTCCAAGATTTAGCTGAGGTCTGTGTTGACCGTTTTCCACTCCTTTTTCTCATTGGGTTTTGGCCACTTGAGTAGCGGCCTTCGCCTCTGGATCATACCGCATACACTGTTGATGTGACCTCCGACCTGTACCAGTCCAGCGCTTTGCATTGTGGGACACAGTAGGAGAAGTAGACTGCTCCGATGCATACTGGAGATTTTTTTTGAATCAGTACGACATCCACGTATTTTTGGCATACTGTTACTGTTTTTTTCTCGTGTGTGTCCCATTAGACCGTACGTGGAGCTGATGAACTTCCTGTTGAACTGCGGAGACGAGGTCAGGTTGTGGGTCAGCAGGCGGCTGCGCGGGCAGTGCGAGCATCACTGGGGGGCACTGTGCGGCAGCTTCGGCAGCACCTGCTCTCCAAGCCAATCTGACGCTCCGCAGCACACTACCGTCCCACCACCCACCGCGCCCTGGCCTATCACCGCTCAAGGACCCCCGCAACAGCCGACCAGAGCGGCCGAGCCAGAGGACAGGAACGGGCTAAGTCAGATCGATAACGCGACCGAATCTGGTCTCCCCGTGTCTGAGAAATCCAATGTCACTGCTTCATAAACAGACAGGCGAGTCACACAGAGGTGCAGACAGGGTACACATGCACTCATTACTATTTTATTAGTAGTTGAATGAGTATAAGTAGTGGTAGTTGTTTAGTGTTGCATTGCAGGTGAAGGCAATGCAACATAACCTATTTAATCTGTTGGGTATTTGTGCTATACTGATATTGTTTCTTTACATTTGACTTTGTACATGGATGAAAACCTATTATCTACCTCACTTCAAAATCGCAGTAAACCACAGTGGCTGTATCCTTCAGCAAAGGGCATTGACACACACGAGTAAACATTACAGGGAATCACTCAAGTGCAGCTGATGGCTCAAAGTCAGTATTCTACCTATTTAAATCTGTTTTTATGTATTTATGAGGGTTGTTATATTAATGCATCGTATAGTTGGACATGCTATCAAACGTTATCTTGTAGACAGTCAAGGTGCAGTCTGCAGGAAGGGAAGCACTCTTTGGTTATGACATGTTATAAATATGTATTTTTGATGTTCTACTTGGACAATCACATTTCATACAGACCCCAGGTTTCAAGCTATGTTTTTTAAGTTTTTATTTAAATGAATCCAAAAATACATTTGTATGCATTTTGATTGAAATTAAATAAACTACAATGATGTCACTGGACACAGAGAAGTGTGTTAATTAATTAGTTCTGTCCTTTTAAAATCGTTCTTCACACAAATTAACAGTATAGAAACTCTGATGGTGATAAATGTTGGGTATCCTGCCATCTACTGGCGCATCTGTGGCTATGCTTCACAACAACGTATCCCTCATTATATGGAAATGGAAGTATTCAACTTTACTCTAACAAACATTGTTCAACATTCACACCGTCTCTGACTCGACGTGGTGGACGCATTTTACGGATCAGTAATTCCAACGGAAGAAAAGGCACAAGGTAAACTCGTCAACGATTGTAACAATGGCGTCTTTGGAATAGCCGTCCAGAGTAGACAAACATACACGCCGTCTATATTGAACACACCTATTCTATGTTGAACACACACAGATTGTAATTCGACATAAAGTAAACAGAGTGAGAGGTTGTTGCATACTATGGCTTTGACCCTGGTAAGTTCTGGATTCCAGAGGAAGCATTAAGGCCTCAGTATGCTTCAAAGTGCTTCTCTAAAACAGTCACGCCAACTTCGTGATCAGTTGTGCAAAGTTGTAAAAGTCGGTGGGATTTGAACTTCTCTCAAAGCGCTCTTCTGCTGCTGTCTCTTTTCATGTAGCACCGTGAAAGCCTTTTTCGAGGAGAAACTGTCTGAAAGTGTGCACCTTTGTCTTAATTTGCATGAATCTCTGCATGGACACTACACAGTCACTCAAAAGCCACAGAGTTCTTACGCCGGGTTCAGACTGGACGCGGAAGCACCGCACAAAGCGCTGCACTGTGTCAATTGTCACACGAGCAAAAGCCTGGCTGTTCACACCAGAGAAGCGCATTCCTCCACGACCGACCGACAGTCTGCTGTGTGTGTATGTGTGTCTGCTCATCGCGCTGATCGCATTGGGGGAATTGAAACTCCGAGAGAACAGCAGGGAGCGAGGGGAGAGAAGTCAAAAGCTTCATGGGATGCATATTTTATCATTTATCAGAATCAGATCATATATATCACATATAATATATCATTTATAGTAGATTAGATGGTGTGTTTTCTTGCCAGACTTGCTGGCGGCACGCAGAGAAACTAGACCAGACGGCAAAATTATCGCTGAAGATCACAAGCCGGTAATGGAACTCTGTGGCGTGGAGCGTCCTGTGTGAACAGCCCAATTGGATTACATGGGCACCCAGAGGACGCTTGCAGCGCTTCTCCGAAAGGACGCGGGCAGCGCTTCTCCAAAAAGCACCGTGCTTTCCGCGTCCAGTGTGAACCCGGTGTTTGAGAGAGAGTCTATGACAGCTGGCTTTTCGCCCCGTTTGCCTTTAGACATGGTTGAACAGCATAAGTTTGTTTGAAGCATGCTACGGCTTTAACGCTATCACTGTTGTTGCATGAAACCTCATAATGCCAGTTTAAGTTTACCCTTCAAACCTATTTTAAAAATTCACATATTGCATATTGTTAAGCTAAATCCAAGGGTGCTAAACAAGGTGAAAAGTTTTGACTTGACACCCTCTCTATGTGCGGAAGGCTGGACAGCTTCCAACACTCCATGTAGTCCATACCTGCTAAACGTCCTTGTGGTAACTCTCTGCCGAGTGAAATAACAGGAAAACATTGTTCCTGAAGCCTGGGTGTGTTCTTCAGCCAGCCAGCTAAATGAAGGGGAAGAGACGTTTCTTAAGGATGTAGAGGACGGTGGCGAAGAAGAGGGCCAGAGCCAGGAAGATGAGCAGCTTGTCTGTCAGCTCCCGCCGGTTGTACTTCAGGATCAGTTTCCTCCCCAGGTGGATGGTTCCTGTCATGCTTTTAAACTCCTCGTTGGTTTCCTGCACCGTCCTGGAGGAGGTAGCTGTGTGAGTGTGAGGAAGAGGAGAAATATTAAGGGAAAAAGATGCGTTCGAAAATGTTGATGAGATAGAAACATAATAAGGGTTTCACAGGGAAAAACATTGTTGTAAATTGGATTTACCTTTTGTACACAAACTATAACCCTAAAAAAAATTAAACACATGAACAAAGTAGAGGGGTTTATTTACACAGTGTGCCGATAGTGTCCTCGCTCTGCTTGACCTGTTCAGCCATCATCCTGCTCATAGACATCAGATTCTCTGTGATGTTGCCACTGGTTTCTACCAGGCTTTCTTTGGTTGCCTTCCTGATTAAAAATAAAAAAAAAAAAAACAGGGTCCTGTTACAGATAGCAAGTTTAACAAAGTCTGAGTCTAACCCTGAACTCTGAGTTGAATAATCCTGAGATGGAAAACTGAGTTTTCGGAGTCAGTTCAATAAACTCTGAGTACGTTCAGTCTGAGTTAAAGTAACGTACTGTAACGTTACATCCACTAAAAGTGCTTGTTTCTACCACTGAGCGGCTCAGATTGTTATTATAAGTGTCTGACAACATTATGGAAAGGATCCTACAGAGAAAAATAAAACATTTTTCTTACCTTTCTCTTGATCCGGTCGGTTTTTTAATTGTGTTCAAATCTCGCTCAAGAAGAAGTCTCGCAGTGAAACCTGAATATCCGTATACTCTGGCTCAAATAAATACAGGCGGCCATCGGATTCAAAGACCTAAAGACTTCAGCGGAGTTCCGATACTAGGATTCACCATGGCAACAGGTAAATAAAATGCAGAGCCTCCATTTTAATCCAGTGGACCTAGAGATATTAATGCATATGTGGATTCTGCACATTTATCTTAAAAAAAGAGCCTGAGTCAGAGCGGGGAAAAGTGACAATAAGTTAACAATAAAGTTTTTGTCACTGTTGTCCATTAATTCCTCATTTACCAGACTTACATTTCCGTAATGGATGTGATGGTGAGTGATGGAATCTATTAGGCCGTAGCCTTAATTACATTTTAAATATAGGCTATTTAATCTGACGGGAACAAAACACAGGGGCCAGCAAACTGAACATTAAAAAACAGTTGGAGATTTGAAAACATTTAGAGATCTGAGAGAGACTGATTGTAAGCTAAAGACGTCACGGTTCAAATACAGTCGATTTTAAATCATAATCATCTATGTGGATCTTGGCTCAATATCATTCAGTAGCTTTATTTCAGCTACTTCAACCAATGTAGTAAATTTAAACACAGTTACTGAAATGCTGTTAAACCACGTTCAGACTATACGCAGCCTAATTAAAAAAAGAATCACTTTGTAACTCTATTCTGCAGCTGCACCACAATCCTGCTCACTCAGAAATATTAACATATAATCTTAAAAGTTTAAGTTATCTCTCTTCCTGGAAGTGAAAACCCAGAGTTTACCTATCAGGGTTAACTAATGGTGCCTTCAAATGAAACTCATGAACTCATGTTTACAACATGGGAAGTCATGTACATGATATGTTTGGCGTTCAAGTGGTTAAGTCGTGAAGGTGATGCATAGTTGCTGTTAGTAAGTTTTTGTGTATATATATTGTGTGTACAAGTGGGAGTTAGAGTCCAGGAAATCTTTGTTTATTCTGGAATAGTTTCTGTTTAGAGCATCTACCAGCAGAGCAAAGCCACAACCAACAATTGCTCTAATTTTTTATTTATCTTTTTTTTTTTTTATCATTTAATCATTTGAGCTCTTAAATATAAAACTTAATGACCCATCACAAATAACTGGTAACCAAAGTGATATCTAAAAATCACTGACAAAAGCCTCATTCAGACAGGATTAATATTATAGGGAGGTGGCAGGTAATAAAATATTTCCTCCTTCTTAATTAAAGTTTTTTTAATCACTGGCAAATGACTGGAGATGGTTCTGTAACAGACAATAATCCGCTGCAGGAAAACCTTCATTAACTGTGCGCTTTGTATTATTTTTAGGGCTGTCAATCGATTCAAATATTGAATCGCGATTAAATCGCATGAATGTCCATGATTAATTGCAATCAATGACACATTTTTTATCTGTTCAAAATGTACCTTAAAAGGGAGATTTGTCAAGTATTTAATACTCTTATCGACATGGTAGTGGGAAAATATGCTTGCTTTATGCAAATGTATGTATATATTTGTTATTGGAAATCAATTACCAACACAAAACAATAGCAAATATTGTCCAGAATCCCCCACAAGTACTGCATTTAGCATACAAAATATGCTCAAATCATATGATATGGTATGGTATGAAGTTGATGGACTCATCATTTCATCACCACAGTAGAGCCTCAGCCTCAGAATAGTACTGACCTCTGTCTGATGCTCGGGTTTTCCACTCGACGCAGCAGCTCGTCCTTCTCCGTGTTGTCTATGGCTAGTTTACAAGCCAGGTTAGCTTTCCTCCACGCTGTCTGGTTACTGGAATCCACAGAAAAATAACACAGAAACTAACTTTGAGAACTTTGGTTCCTGTTAAAGATTTATTCTTCTCATCTGGTCTGTTGTGTCTGAATCTGTTTTGTGTGCATGCTGTTTGACCCCATCAAATTTACTACTTGCATCATCTGCCTCTGAAAGTCCTATTAGCTCCAGATATGAATGTACTGCACATTTCTTTCAAGAGTCAACACCTAGAATGTGAAATACTTCCAAAAGCATCATGAAATAAATAAATTAGAGGTTACAGAGGCACCACCAAACCTGATGCAACGAGCAAAGAGGGGTTACAACCAAGCACGACAGCTCATTTTGATGTGTTTAATGAGAGCGAGATACAGATTGGTTCAATCACTTAAACAGTGAACTGAACCCTGGCTTTTTAGTGGGATTGATGACATCAATACAGTCAGTAGTTCAAGGGGGAAATGAGTTCACACACCTCAGCATTTGCCTTCTCTGGCTCTCCGTCTCTGCCTGGATGGCCAGTCTGTCCGTTTCTCTGTCCTGCTCTCTGGCCATCTGCTCCAGATCCTGACAACAACACATCACGTCAAATAAAACAGTTTGGATTTTAAGCAAGAAATCTGTCAGATGCAACACAGTACATGTGATGTGTGGCCTGACCTGTATTCTGAGTCTGAGCTTGTTGAACTTCTCTTTGACCTGAGAGTTGAAATCCATGAGAGTTGACTGAGGTCCAGAGCAATCCCTGATGTCCTGCAGGTAACACATACACACAATTAAATGGTATGTCGTCATGAGTATATAATCTTCCACTCCTTGAGGGCATGACGATTTTCAAAGAGGTCCCTTGACCTCAGGCCTCAGGATATCTGAATGAAAACAGGTTCCATGGGTACTCGGTCTTTATTCATTATTTATGCTAATTGCATGCAGTTAGGGGCAAAAAAAAAAATGTTTGCATGCAGTATAAATGTGTTATTTTCACCTATACTAAAAGGGTGTATTTGAATATTTCTGCATACTGCGGTCCCTAAACAGTCTTGGAATTGCATAAATTGGGTATCACTGTAAAGCTGAGACTCTTGTGGATCCAATGAGCCCAATTATATTCATGTGTGATGATGTTAGTCCCCATAGTAGCCATTTCATATGGTGAAACCATTTTTTTCTTTGACCTCACTGTATAAGATGACCTGTGGTGACCTCTAGGATAATCACAGCCTCATGAAACTATACAGCCACAAACTAGAGACCTAGAGCATTCAGATGATGTATGGCT
>CAKAOI010050809.1:88596-104978 GCA_916701655.1 Sebastiscus albofasciatus
CATTCAGATGATGTATGGCTCCCCTAGGTAGATTGACAATAAGGGGGTTTCTAAGCAGTTTCCATAATTGTTTATCAATTTGAGTGGTAAAAAAAAATTGGTTAAATTTAGCACCAAATCCGTGAAACAAATTTATGCAACAACTTATGAGACATAATAGAGCATGGGCATGGCCATCATATACTTCTATCATAACGCTCTAAGCCCTTAAACACTTTCACAGTTTTAATCAATTATATAACTAATTAATCTTTTTATTTCTGATTCATGACTAGAACAACTTGACCCACAGTACTGAGCTGCATTCATATGATGTCTATGTGACATCTACTGTTGACCTGCTATCTCCCTGTAAAGACCCCCTGAACCTCCCTAAAAAAGATAAAAATGGGTCTATGAAAAAGAGGAGTGGAGTGGAAAAGGTTTAAGTCTGTCAGTTTGTTTTGTCTCAACAAAATCCATTAATACTCAGGTTGCTATGAAAGGTTCCTATTTCAGTTCAGCAGTCAATCAGCACAGCTGTTGGATCAGCTGGTTAGCTAGCTCCATGCTAACCATGAAGCTAACCAGCTGATCCAACAGCTAAGTTAAGACATTCAAATCGAGGGGAAATGTTAGCATTGATCGATGAGACTAAAGTAAACAGCGTTACTGTCATTACATTAATAAGCGGACACGTTACCTCTTTCTATTACCGAGTCTCCTAACTGTCTCCTAACTGTGTCTTAAGCCGTTAGCTAGCATTAGCTTCACTTCACTGCTAACTGACGGTGAGAGCAACGTTCAGACCTACTGTGTGTGATGCCTTCACGGACATCTCTCCACAATCAACACCAGCATGAGTTAAAAGACCAACCACACGTTTCCAGTTATTACCTGAACGAGAGCCTTAATCTCGAGGTCATATTTTATGATTTCTTGTCCACAGATTCGGACGTGTACATCCGCAGAAGACGCCATGTTTGTTTGGGTACGGTGAGCTGAGAGGCCCAAAAGACAAGACGCGTTTTGCTGATGGCCTCCAGTCTGTTATTCATACCAATGACCACATATAGTGATGGGAATTTAGGCTCTTTTTAGTGAGCCGGTTCATTTGGCTCAGCTCACCAAGAAGAGCCGGATCTTTCGGCTCCCAAACGGCTCTTCGCTTTACCACTTCCGCCTTTTATAATTCAGCCAAATTTAGCACAGTTTTGACCTATGATTAGTATGTGTGCAAATATATCACTTAAATTATTCAATATAATTATACCAAACCTTAGAATTTCCAGAATACCATAATTCTACATGCTGCTTCGTTTCCAACTGTCACTCATCTTGTCTGCTATTCGCGCACCGTACCACACTGCAACGCACCGCACCGCAAACGCACCGCAACGCAACGCACTCCTGTCTCTTTCTCGCCTCAACACCCTACTGCTCTGTACCTGTAGACTGTCAGGGCGCCGTGCACCTCCGCCCCTCCTCGCCCTTCCCTGCTTGATGGTATGATCCTTGTCTGTCATCAACTGATTGGTTGCATGGACGACATCAACACAACATTCAGTCACAGTCAGTGCATGGAGTGCCCATGGCGCGGAGAAGATCATCCTATTATTCTGCCTTGAATTAATAAAAAAATAACAAAATGAATAAAAAAAACATCTCTTGGACGGGAGCCGGCTCCCATCGTTCACTTAAAAGAGCCAGCTCTTTGAGCCGGCTCGTTCGCCACTCACACATCACTAATGCAATAGTTTTGACAGGTTTCCTGTCACACTGCATCTATTAAAACCTTGTCTGATAAATAAACAATTTATTCTTTGGAAATACTTGAATTACTAGAATAATGTGTACTTGAAGAACACTATTTTCAAAAAGCAACTGTGGAAGTGGAGGAGATTAAATACCAAGTCCGGGCCAAATGCATACATGGGCAGAAGAAATCTGGTAAAAGCCAAAATTAAGAACTATCTGTTTATTTAAGAGAGATTACAAATGTGGTGTAATTGAAGAAGAAAGACTGTGTCAATATAGTGAACTGAATGAGGTTGAGAACGAAATTCAATTAATTGTATTTTGTCCTTTATATCATGATTTATGACAATTATTATTTAAAAATGTTCATGTTCCTGATTTAGATGTGATAGGTATGGAGACTGGAGATTTAATTGAATATCTTTTTAATGCTCTTTTTGTATTTTCAGAATATAGTCCTCAGACTTTCTTTGTCATGTTTGCTATGCTAAGCTTTATCAACAGGAAAATGGGAACCAATATCCAAATTGACGTTTTTGATGTGATGTTGTATCTTGTGGTAAGTGGGGTGGAAATTAATATTTTATACAGAATTCAGTTGCTGATCCAAAACGCTGCTTTCCAAAATCTAAGCCAAAAAAGCCAAGACTATATTTGAAGAAGTTTGAAGTCGTGGATGTATATATATATATATAGATATATATCTATATCTGTATATATAGATATAGATATATATAACATTTGTATAAATCAGTATGTACACTTGGATCTTCATCTCAGTCATTCAAAACCCCATGTGCACACAGTTACATTAACCAATAAACACACAAGAGTCAGGATGGGGTGCTAATGGTTTTATTATTTTGATAATAAAATCAATAAACATAATCAGACTATTGTGGTTACAAGCAGAGCTGTAGTACCAACTCCTGGCTGATACAACAGAGAAAGAATGATTTAAAAAATAAGAAAGAAAAAGAAAAAGAGAGAGGCACAATAACACAACAGAGATTCAGGGCAGGTGTCCGCAGGATGTCAAGCAGCCAGAGACAAAAACTCTCAGAAGCTCTGAAACAGAATGAGCTGTTACAGTACAAACCGAAAAAAAAAAATTTTTTTTTTTTTAGATTTCCATGCCTGTGCATGAAGCCACCCACTGTGCCTCCAAGAAAAAAAAAATACAATGTAAAACAAAAAGAAAAAGTTAGATAAAACAAAAGTAAAAACCCAGCACGACATTTATTACACAACATAAATATAACAACTGTCAAGATATTGTATTCGAACAGGCATATATGTGAACTACAAATATAGACGTCATTGCTAAAGAGAGGATCAAGTTAGTTTCAGCAGGATACACTTTCTGCAGGTTTTGCTTCTTTATGAAATTATAATCACCAAGAGATCTATTATAGAGCACTTAGCAATGAAGTACAGCCTTCCTACTGAGACTGGGGAGAGGAACACACACAGGACTAACTACAGAAAGATCCCATGCTGTTGATCTAGTCAAATAAGTTACCATACAAGACCAGAAGCATCATAACAATGGCATGTAGCTGTGGAGCTCAGGATGACCGATACCTCCCACATCCTCTACATGGACTTGTATGGATTTTCCTATAAAATCATCTTACTGTCTGTCTTTATTATCAAAATTGGAAAAATAAAGAAACAGAACATATGCTTTAGGATAAACATTTTCTGTTTGTTAAATGTCTCTCTCTCCATGCATTTTGGCAAATCTGGAAGGAGATGTAAATCACTGCAGTGTTGGATGATGACGTGTATAGATATGGAAAGAGGGGTTTTGTTTTTTATTATCAAGGGTTGGTTGTTGTTGTTTACTTCTATAACATCAGTCTGCAAAAGAGGAAATTACTCCCCCTGTGGATCATTCATTGCAGGGGAGGGTGAGGGGTCTCTGCCCACTAGCCTTTAGTGGCCCCTGGCTAATCTCAGAAGCTCCCTGACAAGACAACTGCGAACCAAAGCCCTTCTGAAAAACAAAAAAAAGCACCCAGAAGGGGGCGAAACATCTCTGGCGCAGTGGTGAAGTTTTCCCAGAAAACTGATCAAATGTTCAAATTTCCCCACCAAAGTTAGAGAGAGCAGGTAAGCCGACTCCTAACCTGAGCTCCAAGGCTGCGGAGCACCTGAACCTCGGTCCAGAGTCATGACTAAAGAAGAGTTGTGTCAAGGAGAGGTTCTCTTTGCTGACTCGGTGAGTCTGGTTTAGGGCTCTATCGCCCCGTCCGACCACCTCAAACCTTCAATGACAGAACGCCTCATGGGCTTCACAGACAACGATTACTCAAAGTCACAATGAAACTGCAGCATCTTGTTTTCTTTAAGTGGCATTACTGCAGAGCATAATGCAGAGAAAGTATAAAGTCATAGGATACTGAAAGACAGGAAGGCAGTAAGTGAAGCCACTATGTTTGGTATTTTATGTAATTATACTAGGGCTGTCAAAGTTAACGCGATAATAATGCGTTAACACAAATTTGTTTTGATGCCACTAATTTCTTTAATGCATTAACGCAATCGATATTTCGGCGGTTGTAGCGAGCTCAGTTTTAGAGCTAAAGTGAAGATACTGGTATCTTGGCTGTTGGCTGTTGGGCCATGTTATGATTTGAGCATATTTTTATGCTAAATGCAGTACCTGTGAGTGTTTCTGGACAATATTTGTCATTGTTTTGTGTTGGTAATTGAATTCCAATAATAAATGTATACATACATTTGCATAAAGCAAGCATATTTGCACACTCCCATGTTGATAAGAGTATTAAATACTAGACAAATCTCCCTTTTTAAGGTACATTTTGAACAGATAAAAATGTGTGATTAATTTGCTATTAATCACAATTAAATATTTTAATCAATTGAAAGCCCTAAATTATACCTTTTAAATTATTCTGATGACATATTGTAAGTTTTGTGGACAAATCTTGTGACAGTCGGTGCAGTCTGTGTTTTACTTTCAGCCGTTCCATCCGCACTAAACCAACACATTT
This sequence comes from Sebastiscus albofasciatus, assembly GCA_916701655.1. Taxonomy (NCBI): domain Eukaryota; kingdom Metazoa; phylum Chordata; class Actinopteri; order Perciformes; family Sebastidae; genus Sebastiscus; species Sebastiscus albofasciatus. Next base: position 93,354 of record CAKAOI010050809.1, read on the forward strand.
TTAAAAAATGCTGTTTTGTTGCGAAAACGACTTGCGTCCACACAAATGCTAAAGAAAATGACTAGATCTCTTGTTCATCTTTCTGATTGAGTGCATCCCAGCCAACAACTGGTTGCCTGACAACCTCACAGTGACAACAGGACTCCAGGAAGTCACTACCCCGTGCCAAGAAGTAGTCCGGCACATGATCCCTGTAAAACTGGTTTATATTTTGGTACCGATTAAAAAAATACTTTATTAGATGCAGACAATAGGAACTAGGGATTGAACCCTCAACCTTGTGGTTAAAGGACAACCACTCTACCCACTGAGCTGAGATTTAACATGTTAACCAGTGAGCATTAGAGGTGCTGACAGGTGGATGTTTATAGGTTGAGGACGGAGCAAGTTTCCCTGTTTCCAGTCTTTGTGCTAAAATAAGCTAAGCTAAGTTAACCAGCCGCCATGTAAACGATAATAGTATCGTTTGCAAAAGGAGTCAATTGGGAAACATTTAGCACATCAAAATGCTAATTATTTTGCACTGTTCATTTTATTTGCAAGCCTGTTGTTTTATTTGGATTTTGCTAGCATATTTACAAATTTGTTTATCTATATTAATTATCTGTTGATTTATGTAGTAATTTATAAATCAAATTTTAAACAGATTTATTTGATTTCTACAGATTTATTGTATTTATTTGATTTCTATTGTCTCTTTCTATTGTCAAACTAAATTGTTTTGCAATCTGATCTTTTGATTGATGCACTCTTTACTGTCTAATTAAACATTAATTAATGATCGTTTTTATAACCATTTGCATCTCCAGTGGCTTGATTATACAAAAATCCTATTTATGGTACATGATGAGGTAATATTACAGATATATTATGAGTAAATCTAATACAATTTCTAGGTAAAAACACAAAAAAGGAATTTTGTAATTATAATTACATAGTTGTATAAAATAACATTGGGAATTATGTAAAAAAAAAAATAAATAAATAAGTAATTTCTAGTTTCACTGTGACTTTGATTCATGTCTATGAACCTCATGTGAAGTCTGTGACTCCTGGTAAAGCCCACTTCAGTGGAAAAGCTATAAAGTCTAGTTTCAACAAATTGTCTCCTTACATGTTAATTTACAGGACGAAACAAATAAATATCAAAGAAATGGTATGAACACTGGGATCAGGGAAAAAAGGCAATAAAATATAATTTAGGAAAAAAAATTCAAACGTGCAACATTTGACGAAGTCAGAGCATAAATATCAAACCATAATATTAATTTAAAAAAAAAAAAAAAGAGTTTAAACATACAAGCAGGACAGCGGCCATATAAAGATACAACATTCATGATCTTTCAGGATCCTGACGACAAGAGTCTCCCTCTGTGTTCCAAAACAAAAGTCTAACAGGAAGTAGCACAACAGGAAAAGCTCCACCAGACACTCGCGTCTGTCTGTATGATCCTGCTGAGGAAGACTAGTCTACATTCATCAGCAAAGCAGCAGCAGCAGCAGAGTTATACCTCGCTATATCAGCATACAGCAGTCAGAAACACAAGACTGACCAGAGTCATCGACAGAAGGAATAATATGGCTAATACAGCTTTTTAACACAGCCATGTTAGCACCCAGCCACTGACAGATTAGCACCACAGTTTACCTCCATGCTCAGTTTGTCGCTTCATCCGCAACCTGCGACTCAGTGCCAACACTGACTTCAAGGAGGGTCTGGCACTTCATAATAGCAAAGTTAAGAAACGAAAAGTTCTGTTTTATGCTTTTTTGTTTTGTTTTTCTCGAAAAAGGTCTCAAGAGGCAGCAACACGGTGCTCCATGTCAAAACCACAGAAGAATAAGAAGAATGCATTGTAATTGACTAGGTAAAAAGCAGGCCCAAGTCTCCCTCTGCCTCAGACACAGTGGAAGTTTGCTCTTCTCTACACGGACACACCAGCGGTGATAGCAGCAGCAGCCAATACAGAAAACACAATAACGTGGCGTAGTGGGCAGAGAAAGAGTTAAAAACGGAACCAGGTTTCCCAAAACATCAATTTAGTTTACATTTATGCTCTTCTTCAGAAATACTTTGAAAGGGACATCCTATGCAGACATGACAAACAGCTTCTCTGCTGCTAAAGGCTGATTATTATACAAAATGTATTGATTTGGGGTTAAAATGAGGTTTTCATTTCATGTCTGTACTTCAAGTTTAGGTTTTGGGAAACCCAGCCCCTTGTTTCTGTCGGGAAACCCCCTCCAGACTGACAGAAGGTGCAGATTTGTGTTCTCATATATTTGATTAAGGCACCTGGTTCAGCAGGCATCAAATTCAAAAACCAAGTGCAAGGTGAGAAACACTGTTGGTCTTTTGACTGTCGTAGGAAAAAAGGTGTGGAGAAAAAAAAACCAGGGTGTGTTGTAATAATATACTGTAATTGTGTCATGGACACTCTAAACCAAAAAGTCTCTTTGTGCTCATTCAATAGCAGCAAGTATGAAATCATTCGACTGAGAGTGCAGTAAGTGAACTTTGTGACGATGGATTTCAGTTGATTGGCCAAATTATTTCCCAATCTACAAAGAACTCCAGACGTCACTTGATTCTCTCAGTGCTATGCAGGGAATCGGCATGCAGAAACATCATTCCTACTGCGTTTTGTTTTTTTTTTGTCACAGAGTACATTTCTGTTTGTTGCACAGGGAAAATGTGGAGGGTAGTAGCCTCTGAAGATGTTTTGACAAGCAACGAGGGCAGCCCACATGGGTCCGAACAAGACGGGAAACATTTGAAATGCCCCGCAAGAAACTTGAAACCAGACTCTGAGATCTGACATCACAACCAGCAGGAGGTGAGGTCATTTTGAGGTGTTTTTTTTTTTTTTTTCACAAACCCAATTTATTGAGATCAAAATATTTGGTAACGCTCATCTTACAGAACTGTAATTTCCTAATAACCTCCTAAGAAGTTTCTCTATGTATTTTTTCTCCTAAATTTGCTGTGGTGAACATGTTAGCAAATGGTATCATTCATTTGGAGTCGTGTCTCTGTCCAATATTAACTCTCTTTTTGCTCCGTTTTGGTCTCTACCAACTCCTGAGGGAAATATCTGGATATTTAGCTGCTAAATGTTCCGCTATATTTCACCAGATAACTGTCTGCTGTTTGGTCCTGAGCAGATAGTGAACAGTGGGTTTTCAGAGCTTTACAGCCGGGGCTGGAAACTGCGCTGATGAGTAAAAACCAAAACAATGAGCTTAAAGATACTAAAAAGCTCAGTATAGCTGAGGGAAGCTGCAGTCTATTCAGTCCTCTGCGGGTTCATTACTACGAGCAACACCTGTCACTTTACATGAAGTATTTGTGTATATATATTTTTATACATAAATATTGATTAGTGCAGCTTTAATCCCAAGTATATCTCACTCATTATTGAATTTTTATTCTCCATATATATATATATATACACAGCTGACCTGCTTTGCACAGACTAAGACTGGAATTGATTAACTGTAAGTGTATGAATTATTATTTTACCAAATTGCATAGCTCTTTCAAGGAAACTTCTTTTAAATTATTCAAAAATTACAGAAACAATAATACCAAAAAGCGTTACAAAACATTTCCTCTGGAGATTGTTCTTGAATACACAAGTTGAATATATATCATGTTACCATGTAACATGTTAACATTAGAAATCCCTCTTGGTATTTAAATCAACAATACACCAGAATATGTGCATTTATTTAGTAGTTCTGGTGAATATTTTGTACCTCTCAGATGGAATAAAGATCCTCTGTGACTTTGGGCAGTGGTATCAAATCCAGGAGTCTGACTTTTACAAAAGAAATAATGGTATTCTTGACAATAGCGATCATACAGCTCAATAACACAGAAATCACCATTCTGTTGTTGTTCAGAGTAACAATCTTTCTCTGATTGGTCCAACAGGGACAGTTAAAATAAATGAAAATGATCGGGGAGGGGAAGTCTGGGCTGAGGACAAATATTGAGAACAATAATCACGTTATCTGTGAGTGGATCAAAATACAGATGCAATTTTAAATCTTGGATGGTTTCTTGGATAATGAAAAGTAATCAGCACCATGTGACAAACCCCAGTTGGATCACGGCAGGAAATCAGAGTCAAATCCTTTTGTGAGAGGAAAATGTTGTAAGTTGTGTATGCTTGAATACCGATCTGGAGAAAGCGGAGAAACTTTGTGAATTATTGTGACAAGTCTGTTGGCCTTTTTTTTTCAGTTTGTGTAGAGAGCATTGCACTATATTGATTGACATTGATAATTCATAACACACACACACACACACACACACACAAAATATTTTGTACAGAGTAAAGAATGGCGACAATAATTGGAATACATAAATATATTTTCTTTTGATTTTATATGTCATCACATATGTCAGATAGAAGAACGATATTACCCTGATTTGCTGAAGAAGAGCTTTATGGATCCACTTAGCTTTTATTGGACAAGAGTAGCACAAAGTTACACACTCTATTAGCTTAATAGTTGACTGTATAGGATTTATATCATCAGAAATAAAAAGAATAAGGAATATTTTTACTGGCGTGGATTTTCACTCATTTCCTTGACTGTTAAAATGCCACAGAGTCTCCTGGCTTGAATGTAAAGTTGCACAGCTTGCGCCTATCATGTTAAATGTAAAAACCTGTGAGGACTCTTTCTTGAATCAGCCTCGTGATCGACTACAAAACACACGCGCTCCGCTGAGCTGGTCTACTGTTGGCCAACCAGCAGCCCTTTAACCACCGTTGACCCCCTACCAGACCTGGGCAAAAATGTAGCTGAAAAAAATTGCTTCAAATATTGTCCCAACTGCGCACTCAAATCTTTGAAGCCATTTTTCAGCCATATTTCATCACGTCTGCTACTTCAGTCAAGGTTGTTTTGAGCCAATCAGGCTGAATGATTTTGTTGTTGTTGTTGTTGTTGACCGTATATTGGCAGAACAATGTCGTAAACCTCGGACACACCCCTCGGCAACTGACATGTCTGCCAAGTTATTATTTTTGTTTGTGTGTAAGTGAAAAGTTCAAAAAGGCAATAAGTGTCCGGATTGAGTCTCCATTTGTAACTGGCTTGCCATACAGTACAGTGATATAGTAACTTCCCCCAAGGCGGCCCGGAACAACATCTTTCAAACGGGCTCTTCCTGGCCGCCCTAGGCTAAACCCCCTCCTCATTAAGTCACAAGTAGAAATCAGTTTACAAATGATAACAATATAGCTCTCTGGAGAAATGTGTCTACACTGTACATCACCCTGAAGAGGAAGCCAAAGCAGAATTTGTTTTTCCATAGGAAACCTCTACTGAAGGCAAATGAATCATGACGCCAAGGGGGTCAGCATCAGGATCAACGTAGGGGCCCTGGAATCAAAACCCTCTTTTTTTTTTAAGACCACAAACACACTATCCACACGGTTCCTGGCCAGGAAATAGACCTATCCTGTCAAGAGACTGGGCTTCCCAAAGTCAAGCAATGATATGCGCTCATACAACACATCATATCATTACATGGCTCCAGAAACATGTAGACCTAACCCTCGTCAGGCCGTACACCTATTCCCTGCTAGTTTATAGACCTAGCCACATCAGGTAATAGATCTATCCTAGCAAGTAGTCGTCAAGTACACTTGCAGCATTCACACCAGGCCTTTTAGCAGCAAATGGAAGAAAAAAATGCTTTTCTTTTTGTTTTTTTTTTCCTTTTTTGGACAAAGTGCTTTTGTTTTCAAACATATAAGATAGAGTATTCTATACATATATCTAACATTTAGAAGATACATATTAACTTATAGTCTATTTACAAAAAATGAATCACTACTAAGAAAATAGCTATGGACGGTAGGGGAGAGCAAGTCATTAGGCTACAACTAGAACTAAGAAGTCAAATAAGAATCATGGATACTCATCATCCTAGTTTCAGAAAAAAAGCACCATTTCTCCCTTTTTAGACGGAACAGAAATCAGTAAAAATATATATATGTAGCACTAGCTGTTATTCAATCACGTGATACTGAAAGACCACAGCTCTGCATCACCATCATCAGAGTTCTTTCTGTGAAGGAGTACTTTCATCACTTCAAGCTAACCTGAATTCAGCCTTGTCAAGCGCGTATCTTTTGTTTGTATTCGCCTGCTAACGGAGTGAACTCTGGTTGAATTTTAAAATTCCCGGGATTTGGCGTCATTTTCTCTGAGGAGGCAGCAGGGAGGCAAGCATACAGGCATCATGCATTTTGTAAATGTTGGACATGCTGCCAATTTGTGGCCTGGATATTGTAACTCTGCGTGTTTTGGTGAAGACAGTTTGCGGCTGTGACCGGTCAGGAAGGATGTGAGCTGAGGACCGAAGGCAAGGCCAGGCAGATTAAATTCAGCAATGCGACCTCAAAGGCAGCAATGCCAATCCCAGGAAATGCAAAATTCAACCGATTTCATGGTCAAAGAAGAGAAACAATGCACAGTGCTGAATCCAGATCAATCTGGGACAGACTCAAATGGCTTTGGCTTTCTCACATCTCCACGCTGTTGTCCTCAGAGTTTCTTGCTTTCCTTGACAAATCCCTGTCTTTGCTAAAGACAGCATGTCCTCATTCTCTTTATAGACCATTCACACTAGACCATGGCGTCACTGTGTTTCAAATTAATCCAGTCCTGATTCTCTGTATATCCTTCAGCCAGCAAAGGAAACCGAAGGGGTCAAGTGTCGGTTTATTTATCAAACTATCAGATCGACTGGCTGCTCTTTAAGACCTTTCTCCTCTCACATCTCCTTCTCTCCACTCAACGAATACTTCCAAACCAACACGAAAGATAGCAGGCAGCTAAAGTACAAAAATATAACGAGAACTTCTTTTTTTTTGGTTTTTGTGTTGTTGTTTTTTCCTCTAACTTCTCAATGCAAGGATAGGCTTTAGAAATGTGTCATGCTTAAAAATGAATCAATTGTCATGAAAAGTGGCATTTCACCATTGATAGATATAGCATTAATGTTTCTATATACAGTACTTTAAAACACAATTCAGTTAATATTTTGTTGATAAACTAGACCTCGTCTACATACAGAAATCAAGCGAAAACAGGAACAAAACATTTTGGTTATTGTTGGTGACATTTTGACAAACAAAAATGTAACATAGCTTATCTACTAGCGCTCTTGGGTTTTTTGTCCTAGATGGCGCCATTAAAACAATTAGCATGTGGAGGGAGGAATCAGTTCAGGAATGAAGTGCTTGCTAAGCAACACGTCTACTGGAGAAGCCCACAGATGGGGTTAATTTTCAGATTTAAAAAAATGAATGAATGTTCCTTTTCTGTACAGAATTGGACCCAAGCTAATTTCACAGTTCTAAGAAGTTCCCTGACCCTCCCACATTTCTTACATTCAATACGGCGTCAGGTAAGCTGTGCAAAACCTTACTTTAACTGGCTGGTCGCCATTTCGTTGCATGTGTCTTTGGTACAAAAAACAATCAAAATATAGTGTGCAAATATTTTTTTGTAACTCTAAACGAAAATATCTGTTAACCCTCCCCCAATCCCTAAAGACAGAGTACCAAAAACCAAAAGTAATCCATTGCAGAGCCCTCCTATATACACAGACTCTGTGGCATGACGCAACGAGAGCTTCCACTTGTTTTATGTACATTCAGAATATCTTCAGACAACTGAAAAACACACAACCCCCGAAGTTGTCTCCCTCCTCGCATCCACTAACAACCTCCCTCAGTGTAAAGCTGTCCTCTCCTTGGCTGGACCTCAGGGAGTTCTGACCAATCACCTCTCCTCGTTCAGTCCCTCTCACACACACTCACTCAGACCTACAGAAACACACACATACATACACAAGGCACAATGAATAGAACTCTGATCAAACACTAGTATGAACACACCAAACTGTTAGCCTGGTCATCTCTACTGTACAAAAAGGGGAGCCGGTGCCGTTTTTCACTGGGAGACACTTTTATGTACAGTTTCCTAGAGGAGATGGATTACTGTTTATGTCGTCTTCATCACCACCATCATCATCTTCCTCACAGTCTGCTCCCATTCTGGCAAAATGCCCGTTTCACCCAGTCCAGTTATAACCAGCACAAGGCCAAAAAGCACCAAACTACATGCACTTCCTCTCCACATGGTCAACCACCTCCTGCTGATTAAGTTAACGTCGTCAAAATGAGCCATTAAGCTTCCTCCTGCCTGCCGTTAACTTCAACCCAGCAGGATGTCTGTCGCTTAATCATTAAAAGTCTAATTTTAACTTTAAGCTTCTGCTGCCTTTTTTGTTTCGAGCTTTGTTTTGCTAAAAGTTAACTCCTACATTTTAACAACAGCAGACCTGATTGGCAAACAGGGGATGGCATGAACATATTTAGGCCTTCAATACAAAATATTTCCAGCCACCCCGAAACGCCTCGGAGCACCCTGCTCTTTTTTTTTTCTCTGCAGCTGTCTTGGCAACCAAAGCTGTTTTCATCAAAGTACTTTTGAGTGGGTCAATTTAACATCCTGGAGTTATTTTTTTGTTGCCATGTGAACCTCCTCTAGGTATTGATGACTGGAACTTCTTCCAACCTTTGATGGTGTCTGACGTGTAATCCTTCCTCTGTCATTACAACCTCAAACAAATTGTGTGAAAGTATTCCAGTGGTTACACTCATGTGACAGCCCCGGAAGCTGACCTCCGACAGAGCCGACCCTACACAACACTATGTTAAACACATCTAATAATCACCAGTGGATTTAGGACGTGCTATTAGCTATACACCTAACCATCCCTTGCTTTTTTCCCAACAGACGCTCACGATGGGTTGGGAGACAGTGACGCACTGACTCTGCGCACAGTGTGCAGAGAGACAGGAAGCTAGGGTGTATGCCATACAGGTGCATGGCTAAAACAAGCACACATACATACACACAGGGAGTGGTATGTGTGTTTGTGTGACTAACAATGTGTATGTACTCTGGGTTGGAGGTGCATGCAGAGGGGAGCATAGTTACAATGGGACAGCACGTGGTAATATTTAGTCCACTCCTCTCAGTGGACCGCGGTTTGTCTAGATTTTGGAGGTGGGGACTCGCAGGCCGACCAGTCCGCCGGTGGGATCGCCGCGTCCTGTGTTCTCCAAGATCTTGTTGACGAAGTCTGAAGTCTGCCCAGCAACAGGTGATGCCACTGCATGCACAGAAACAGAGATCAGAGATGTCAGACATTAAAAAACACCTTGATTATGTAACTTACTTGTCTCAAACAAATGCATACAATGTTTTTTGTACCGCAGCTACAGAACAGATACTTTTTATTGTCAATAACCTCCCTGTTCAGACTGAGCTTGATAATGTTTTCACCGGAGAATATTCATTTTTCAGACGGGACACATTCAAATTTAACTATAAAGCAGGGACTCTCTGTCTGTCTGTGGGTATGTATATATGTATGTGGGTAAATGTTCTTTGCATATCTCAAAGGGCCACTAATCCGATCTATTTCACACATGGCAGGTGTATTGCTGGGGACCCAAGGGAGCGCTTCGTCAAATTTTGGTGCACGCGGCACAATAGGTTCAAACGGTTCAATATTAATAAACAAGCACACAGCGCTCTGTGCAGCAGAAGGGGGCGGGGCTTCAGGGCTCTGAACTCCCAGACCGGACAACAAAATACAGTGTATTTTCAGTTCATTAAAGTTAATTATAACCTTTTCGGTAGCCTAAAAATGTCTTATTCAGCATTCAGTTGTACTTAGCTCCACCCTCTGGTGTCACTTCTGGTTGCAAAAAAGCCAACATTGTGACAGCCAAAATGCCGATCTCGAGGCTTCAAAGCAGCAGTCCACAAACCAATGGGTGACGTCACGGTGACTACATCTACTTCTTATAAAGTCTATGCCTCAGACTGGTGCTTCATGCACATTGAAATCATGACGGGAAAAAGTAATTTTCTCTTAATGAAAAACGTAGTCTCCTCAAAGCTTATGACAAACTGCCAAAATGAGCCAACGAGATGCAGCAGCGAAACTTGCTGTTCATCGGGCTACCTTGTGTAGTAAACAGTCATGGCTGCTAGTGATGGAAACAGGAAACAAATGCACACCGCACGGGGAAAGCACCTGTGGTTGAAGCTGTCCTTGAAACAGCTGTACTGTGTTTTGAAACTGTCAGTAAAATTCAGTAAATAGCAAAGCGGTCTGTTTCATTACTTTATATTCATGTAATAAATACACAAATGTCAATTAGATGATAATCTGCATGAGGAATAAAGAAAAAGAAATCATCCGCTTATAGTGATTAATTTCATTCGCACAGACGTGATCACTTTAATGTGTTTCCATCGTTATGTAATGCAAATGGTCGACAGTTATTGAGTGATTTGCCGTCTCAATACTCTTGTCTCGTCGTCTGCTTTTTTAATCATGTAGACTGTAGCTTACCAGCTTTTTTACCACTTTCATCAAAATTAAATTTTGCTCTGTTTAGATTATTTTGAATCTTATTTTGAACAATATCATCATATCTAAATCTTGGTTTCATAATTTAACCCATATTTTATTATCAAATTTATTCGACAGAGAGTTTAGTAATCGTTTCATTTTTGACAGTAATTCTGCAAGAAATCTTTTTTTTTCTGTATACTACATATTTTAATTAAGTTTTCCACACAGTCAAAAAAATTAAGCTTCCATTAAGGTAAGTATAAATAAATACACATATACATATATACATATATATATATATATATATATATATATATATATATATATATATAAAGAATTATTTGTTCTTTAATCTTTGAATCTTCAATTTTCAAAACGATACTAGTCGTTTGAAATGAATGGAACTAAATTACATTTAATGTATGTAATTCATCTTTCACAAGGTACTGCTAATGACTCAGTCGTCCCCCTCTTTAATTCTCACCGAGTGTCTCCTGGATGAGATGCTCCAGAGTGTCAGCCATGTTGGTCGGACGCGGAGATGAGTCCTCCACTCGGGCAACTATCTCCTCCTTGATGGCATTGATCACAAACAGCAGCCGATCTACAGGAGGACGCGTGGTGGAGCACACAAACAAGCATTAACTATAAGATTACGCACTCAGGAACAGCTGATGACAATACCCATATTTACTCATCAACAGAGGGTCAATATTGAATGTGACAAAGCTTAAAAATAGACACAAGTAGATTTAGAGTAATACATTTGACAAAGGCACGTACCGTACTCTGTGCTGAGTCCCCAGAGCTTCACCTTGTTTGCTTCATACTGGGCCTTCTTTTTTAAACGACAAGCTCTACAATACACAACAGATGAGTGGACTTTACTAACGCATAACAGGAAAGAGCTCTTTTTAGCAAACAGTAGGCACTGGGAAACATGACATAATGCTCCAGAATAAGCATCTTGACTACAACTATACTCTAAACTACACTGATTGTACATAAAGGTCTGTGCCACTCTGGTGTGTCCGTACTGTCCAAGCGTGCATGTTTTACCTGGATGCCAGCTTGTTCTTCTCCTTGCGTGACCGTGGTCGTGCAGTCAGCGGCAGCTCACTGACGGGGGTCAAGTCGCTGATCACCTTGTTCAGTTT